>JAUUTY010000019.1:0-20000 GCA_030979885.1 Lolium multiflorum | reverse complement strand
AATACCTATTTGCTCTCTTATGCACATGACTACGCTGAATCTATCAAAAGGAAGAGAAAAAACTCGTACAACCAGTAGTCGCTGGCTCGCTGCTGAACCGGTAGCATCCTTCATGTGATGGAATCATTTGGCGCTAAGTGTGACCTCATTCTCATACGTCTTCGTGATTATCTTGATTGCGGCATGCTGGCATGACAGTAACCGCTCTTCTGGCAGGGGAATACAGTCTTGACAGCATGATGTACGGCTCGGGACGCCATCCGTCGTGTCCGGCTTCCACACCATCTTGTTCTTGTGCTCAACGAGCTCTGTGTTCTGGCACGTCTAGCTCACGACGAGCACCGGCTTCCACACTGGCATCCAACCTCAAAGGCAGGAAGATAAAACAACAACAGCGGCGGCCATTGTCGGATCGCCCAGGGCTATCCGGCCATAGATCATCTCCTCATCCCTACCTTAGTCTCTTCCTGGCTCCTACCAGGCCAGCGCCATCCCATAAAATGCTTCTTCATCTCCCGCCTCGACCAGCAGCCATCGGCTCGACCACCCGGAGATTGGCCTGCAGCAGACCCGTCCATGGTCATGCAAAAGCAGGGGAGTTGCCCTCCCCTCCCCCTGCTTCTCTCCTTGGATTTCCACCAGGCCTGTTCTCCGATGAATACAGTTGAGAACGGGCGAACTAAGTAGAGTACGTCAGGGGAACTATAAATTCGATGTAGGCTTCTCCCTCCAAACTCAGCCACGGGTTTACTGTCTGGTATCTTTAATTCAGCATAGTTTCATACGGCTTGAGCTTGTAGGAATCCAGGCTTCAGGCTAACCAAAAATAGTACCTGGAGGGCCGTATGTGCCCCTCGGACATGAGCTTGTGCTCCTCGACTGCCCCATGGCCATCGAACACTGGTCACAGGAGGCGCCGCTAGCTCGTCCTGGCGTTCCGCGTCGATGCGTTCTGCGTCCCCGCGTATGCCCCCGTCCAGGCCCGGAGCTCCGAATCACTTCACTGGTGCTACGAGTGGCTGCCTGCCGGCAAACTCCACGATAGTGCACGGACGACTCCATGCGGGGTTTACTCCTGCCGCCGCCACAACACGAGCATCGAACTCCTAATTGTCATCGTCGTCACCAAGGGGTGGCCCGAGGCCTATCTTGGCTACATGGCCATATCACCCGTCGATGATCTCCGCGCGCTCCACGACCATGCTTGGTTCACCGTGTCCCCGCGCCTCCAGAACCTGAGGCGACATCGAGTGCGAGCAGGTGAACCGCGAGCGAAACTGGTCAGCGCTTGCTTCCTCAGGTTCGAGCGAGCAGACTGTCCACCTCCGGCGCCATGTTGTTGAGCGAGGTGGGGCGCGTGTTGACGGGAAGAGCTCCCCTTCTGTCTTCCCCGATTTGAGATCTCGGAATTGTTGCCATAGGGCAAAAGTAGGTCGATCGAGGTGGACTCTTTTCCGTGCCAGGCGAGGAGACCAGGCGAAAATCTGTAGATCGATCGGGCAGGAGCCTTTTTCGTGCGAAGCCTGGAGACCAAACCGATGGACTAAACCGATGAGACAACGTGAGGCTCAGGAGGATGAGACGACTTGGAGATTAGGAGGATGCGATGACTCTTTGCTGGGCCGTCCCAAAGTGGATGGTCTCTATAGGTTACGAACAAACAAACAAGCTGCATACGTAATCGACTTGGACTCAGCCGTGAGCCACGCAACCGATGCAGATTCTACGCGAGGCCAAGGTACACCGCGACGGACGAAACCAACTTAGCTGAACGGACCAAACGGACGAAACCGCGGAAACGCTTCTCTCTTTATTATTAGGTATAGATTTGGTTGTAGATACGTGCATGTAGAAGGTAGTGTAGCTAGCTGATCTCCCGTGGGTGCGCTAGAGCTAGCACGTACTATCGCCTGGTCCACGTACTAGCGCACTCACGCCGGAGTGAATAAGTCACGGCCGGACCAAGCACGTATTACGCGGCCGAATGAGCGTCCGGCCAACGTGCCACAAGTCATCATGTGGTTGCCCCGGTGAACTTTGTAAAGGTTTTCCTTTTTATAGTGGTACCCTCCACTTATTGGATTGGTTTCAAGGAACCTGACAACTCAGCCCATAACTTTCAGATAAGAGGCCATGGGCCAACCCTATCTGCTGCCCAATGTGGCATATAGGAGAGCCGACACTCATCTCAAACCATAATGGGCCTGCGCAAAAAGGTCGGATCGGATATATTTCTTCTTATATAATACTTTTCTGCTTCTTCTATTAATTACTCGCTCCCCATTGTATGAGAATGAGGCACACTTGTTTTTCGTGCACTAACTTTTAATTTAAGAAATTATACGTGTATCACTTAACAACATTAGAATCTTTATTTAAATGAAACTTAGTAGTATAATTTTGTGATGTATAATCCATTTTTTATTGGTCAAATCAATGGTCAAATTTGGTCTCAAAAAACGTGTGTCGCCAAATAGGGACGGAAGAAGTATAGCTTTCATGACGTGCTTACCACAATCCGGTTGTACCAACCTGCGTAACAGGCTTGTCTATGCAACCACCGGATCATGTACGTTATCACGTGGAGGTACCTAATTAACCCGCTACGGATTCGTGCAGAAAAATAATGGTACAGTAGTACTTGCAATTTTTTCACGCCCAGCAATGATAGTAAGTGACCTCCATCGATCCATGTGGTCATCCATTGAAATATTTCAGGACACAACCATCTTGAGTTTTCTAGAGATGCTACTGTCTCGATTCCTGGTTATGCACACAAAAAACTCTACTTTTGCTCGCCTGAAATAGTCCACAATATAATTTGCTAAATATAACAGTGTCCTGGTCAAACCCACACATCTTTTGAACAAAGGTGGTAGAAGAACCAGACTTCAACTAATTTACTCCATCCTTTCCGTAACACAAGTCGTGGAACATGTTGCGAGTGAGGTCTAACGAAAAACCGGGGCCATCCCTGCATATCCACCAAGTCCAGCTGTTATACTTCGAAGTGAGATTGAGAGCAAATAGCAGGATACACTAAAGTGCACTTCGCGGTTAAATGGTTTAACCAAACGAGATGAATAATACAATAGAGCTAGGATGAACGTCATGCAGAAATAAAATCAACTCCATTGGAAAAGCTGAAGCGCTTGAAAAACATGACTAGAGCAAGTATCGGCGTGCCTTGGGTGTTGTAACCTCCACTTCCAGGAACATTGAAGTAGTGCCAAATGTCATTCATGTTATTATAACTGAAAAAACTCAGATTTTGTGTTAACTCATTGATCACCTCCATATTTGCACAAGTTTTTGCGCTTTGAGTATTTTAAAACTCCATCTGATCCTTTTGATGGGTTACACCCTCCATAGCAACAACAAATTTCAATCCGCCACGTTTTTATATTGACATGTTGGCAGGGTGGTCCAAATAAATTTTCGACCCGGCCAGGGCAAGTTCAATACTCCCTCCGACCCAAGGCTTAAGGCGTATAATTTTTTTGCAATTTACCTCGAGCGTAGGTTTTGATGCTAACTTTCCAAAATTACCCTTCCCTCATGATTTCCTCTGCTCCGTCTTCCCCGTGAAAGCGTAGCCGCGCATCGCCGCATCCTCGACGATGGCGCACTGGGCGCATCCTCCTTACCTCCAGTCGAAGGAAACCCTGTGTCCGGCGACGGGCTGCGCTGGGGCGTGGAAGCGAGGGGGCCGGTCAAGGATTTGCGGTGCACCTGGAGGTGGGTCTGGCGGCGGTTCCAGGGCAGCGCCATGCCTGGGGCCGAGGCGGCGGTTCCTGGCCGTCGTCGGGCCTGGGGCCGGGGCGGAGGTTCCCAAGCGGCGTCATGCCTGGGACCGAGGCGGCGGTTCCCGGCCGGCGTCGGGCCTGCGGGCGAAATTGTGAGGCGGCTATCCTAGGGCAGCGTCGGGCCTGAGGCGAGGCGGCAGTTCCGCGCGGCACTGGGCACAGGGCATCGGGCTTGAGGCGAGGCGGCAGTTCTGCGCGGCGCTAGGCACAGGGCAAGCCGGCGGTTCCGGGCGGCGGATCCAGGATGGACCATGAACCATGGGAGGCACTGCGTCAAGTGTGGGATTGGAAGTGACGAGGTGTGGGTGTCCCGAGTAATTAGGGGTACGACGGGAAATTATTTCGCAACGTAAATCACCTTAATCGGCGTGCAATGTAATTCATGCCTTAAGCCTTGGGTCGGAGGGAGTATAATTTACACTAAAATTTATACTTTTCTACAACTTGTTTTATTATACTACGGCCTTAATAGTCACACCTACCTCATTGCGGTTAGCATCCTTAGTCAAATAGAAATTTTATTAATATTTATTGTATCATTCTTTGCATTGCAACGTACATTAATTATTCTACTTGCATTGGGCTTGATTTAGTTTTTTTATATGAATAGTTTGTTATGTAATTTACAAACATGGTAAATTAAGTTGTAAGCATCCATGTTTTTTTACATCTACATTAATTTTTATATAAATATCCTTAATAGTTTCGTAGATATATCTCTTAGGCATGTCCTAACAAATATCTTAATAGGGCGATTTCTTGTGTACAATCATGTAAGATTTATAGAAGCATTTAGATTATAACCTGGAGCCTTTGGTTGACTGACTGTCATATTTTTGTATTAGATTATAAATCATGTAGATATATCTATTAGGCATATGTCCTAACAAATATCTTAATAGGGGCGATTTCCATGCTCATGATCTAGGTCATAGTGTACAATCATGTAAGATTTATAGAACCATTTAGATTAGAAATTGGAGCCTTTGGTTGACTGACTACCATATTTTTGTATTAGATTATAAATCATGTAGATATATCTTTTGGGCATGTCATGACAAATATCTTAATAGAGCGATTTCCATGGTCATGATTCAGGTCATAGTTTTTTTTATTTACACTAGGGACGCCACATGTGGCTTCTTGTGTCTCCAAATTCCAATACTGTAGCTATGATCCCTAAAAAAAACTAGTCATGGAGGATGGGCGGATGAAGGGGTCAAAGCCGCCCCCCCCCCCCACCCACACCGGGTGCGGCACCCCTAAGGCATTGTTTTGTGGAGGTGTTTTTTAATGGTTTTGTTGGGTTAAATCCCCAGGGAATGGGTGAAACGATCCCCGTCACCCAACCCCCGTTACAACTTTTTAGTGCTGAGCGACGAGACAGTTTTCCTAAACACGGGTAGAGGGCAGTGTTTCAATCTACAGGCCCATCGGGGTGTTTTGGCCGGGATTGTCGTGGGTGAACCTGTCCAAACCCGGGCTACAAAACAGCCTAGCTAAAAATTTCGGGGATCATAGGGTGGCCCAACAAAACCTCTAGAAAACCTGGTAAAACCGGCGTGCAAAACAAGGCCTAAGAGCATCCCAGCCGTTGGGGCTCCCCAGGCCGAAATCCGGCGACCGATGGATGTACAGGCCCTTTTCCCATGGCGCCAACGACGCGCACCCACCGCGTGCATAGCGACGGCGCAGTCACCGGGAAGGGCAATCGTCGGAGTTCCTCGACGCATTGAACCGTCGCGAAGTGGTCTGGAGAGCCGAAACGACTCGTCGGGAACGGTCGAAGTGGCCTCGATGCGAGAACCGCCGTAATGGAGCACGAACTCCGCGGAAGAGCAACCGCCGCTCTCTTCGTCGAGAGACCTACATATACGGTTTCCGACGGCCGACGCCATTCATCTGTTCTCTCGTCACCATCCTCCGTCAACCATGAGCGATCTCTCTTGGCCATTGATACGTCCCCGACGTATCCATAATTTCTGTCGTTCCATGCTTGTTTTATGACAATACTTACGTGTTTTGCTTGCACTTTATAATGTTTTTATGCGTTTTCCGAACTAACCTATTAACAAGATGCCACAGTGCCAGTTCCTGTTTCTGTTTTTGGTTCCAGAAAGGCTGTTCGGGCAATATTCTCAATTGGACGAAATCAACGCCAAACCTCCTATTTTTCCGGAA
The DNA here is from genome assembly GCA_030979885.1 of Lolium multiflorum. Taxonomy (NCBI): domain Eukaryota; kingdom Viridiplantae; phylum Streptophyta; class Magnoliopsida; order Poales; family Poaceae; genus Lolium; species Lolium multiflorum. The sequence goes on along the minus strand of JAUUTY010000019.1, from coordinate 14,013 downwards.
GCATCCGAACAGAAGAAGTCGGAGAGGGGCCAGAGGGCCACCACACCCCAAGGCGGCGCGGCCTGGCCCGCCCGCGCGCCCTATGGTGAGGAGCCCTGTGCACCCTCCGCGCCGCATCTTCGCCTATAAAACCCCTTTCGACCTAAAAACACAATACCTCTTGACGAAACTGGAAAGACTCCGGGCGCCGCCACCATCGCGAAACTCCAATTCGGGGACGAAGTCTTTGTTCCGGCACCTGCCGGGACGGGGAAGTGCCCCCGGAAGCCATCTCCATCGACGCCATCGCCTCCATGATACGTCCAATTTGCATCACTATTTTATATCATAATTTGCTGTTATTCATTGATATATTTCATATTGGGACACAATACTTATGTTATTTCATCTATTTTGCATGTTTCATGATTATTTGGAGATCGAGCACCGGAGCCAGGATTCTGAAAAAGCACCGTCAGATGCAATATTTCGGAAGATCAACCGTGGAAGGAAGTTTTACGAAACTCCTATTTTTCCGATGACGGAGGAAGCCGAAGGGGGAGCTGGACCCAGGTGGGCCCACACCATAGGGTGGCGCGCCCATGGCTCCGCCACGCCACCATGTGGTGTGGGGCCCCTCGGCCTCTTTCGCCTCTTTCTTCGTGAAACCCTTCGACCCGAGGAGGGAAGCCACAGAGGAATCCTCACGAAGGGTTACAGCCGCCTCTCGCGGGGCGGAGAACACCGAGAGAAAGAGCTCTCCGGCGGGCAGGAATCCGCCGGGAAATTCCTCCCGAGGGGGAAATCGACGCCATCGTCACCGCCATCGAGCTGGACATCATCTCCATCGCCATCATCATCATCTCCACCATCATCACCACCATCTCCACCGCTGGACATCGTCACCGCTGTAGCAATTTGGGTTTGATCTTGATTGTTTGATAGGGGAAACTCTCCCGGTATTGATTTATACTTGTTATTGATGCTATTGAGTGAAACCATTGAACCAAGGTCTATGTTCAGATTGTTATTCATCATCATATCACCTCTTATCATGTTCCATATGATGTCTCGTGAGTAGTTCGTTTAGTTCTTGAGGACATGGGTGAAGTCTAATTGTTAGTAGTGAACTATGGTTGAGTAATATTCAATGTTATGATATTTAAGTTGTGGTGTTATTCTTCTAGTGGTGTCGTGTGAACGTCGACTACACGACACTTCACCATTTATGGGCCTAGGGGAATGCATCTTGTACTCGTTTGCCAATTGCGGGGTTGCCGGAGTGACAAAAACCTGAGCCCGTGGTATATCGATGCAGGAGGGATCGCAGGATCTCGTAGTTTAAGGCTGTGGTTAGATTTATCTTAATTACTTTCTTGTAGTTGCGGATGCTTGCAAGGGGTATAATCACAAGTATGTATTAGTCCTAGGAAGGGCGGTACATTAGCATAGGTTCACCCACACAACACTTATCAAAACAATGAAGATTAATCAACTGTATGTAGCGAAAGCACTAGACTAAAATCCCGTGTGTCCTCGAGAACGTTTGGTCATTATAAGTAAACAAACCGGCTTGTTCTTTGTGCTAAAAAGGATTGGGCCACTCGCTGCAATTATTTCTCTCGCATTTTACTTACTTGTACTTTATTCATCTGTTACATCAAAACCCCCTGAATACTTGTCTGTGAGCATTTACAGTGAAACCTTCATCGAAACTGCTTGTCAACACCTTCTGCTCCTCGTTGGGATCGACATTCTTACTTATCGAAGATACTACGATACACCCCCTATACTTGTGGGTCATCAAGACTATTTTCTGGCGCCGTTGCCGGGGAGTGAAGCGCTATTGGTAAGTGGAATTGGTAAGGAAAACCTTTACTGTTTGTGCTGATTTTATTTCTGCCTGCTGCTATAAGTCATTATGGAGAGATCTTCTCTTCAATTTCTATTTGGGAAATCTACTACTACTGCAACGGTAGTGGATGAGGCGCCAGGTGAGGAAGTAATACCATATAAAATACCTACGAAAATTATTGAACATGTTATGGATAACCGCTATGAAGGGGATGGAACTGTCCATCCCGGTGATCATTTACTGTTTTTGCATGAATTATGCGGGTTATTCAAATGTGCAGGTATTGCTATGAATGAAGTTAGGAAGAAACTATTCTCTATATCGCTGTCTGGTAAAGCGGCGCATTGGTATAAATTGCTGAAGAATGGTGATTCTCTTGATTGGGAGGACATTGTGCCTTTATTTTATTCCAAATTTTATCCTCCAAGTGAAATTCACAAAGATCGGAACCGCATATATAATTTCTGGCCTCATGATGGAGAGAGTATTGCCCAAGCTTGGGGGAGATTGAAGTCTTTAATGCTCAAATGCCCCATTCATGAGCTTCCTGGTAATATTATTATTGATAATTTCTATGCAAGACTTTCTTTTCAAGACAAGACCTTGCTGGATACTTCTTGTTCTGGATCATTTACACGCAACAAAGAAGAGTTTAAAAGGGACCTTCTTGATCGGATCCAAGAAAATACTGAAGGTTGGGAGAACGACAAAGATAGAGAATCAGGTATAATTTATGATTATAAATGCATTGAAGCTTTTATGGATACTGATACATTTCGTAATATGAGTGCTACATATGGTCTTGATTCTCAAGTTGCTGCAAATCTTTATAAAGCTTTTGCCTCTCATTATGAATTGCCTAAGAAGAATTTTAAGTATCATGAACCATACAAAGATAAAATTGATTCATCTATTAATAAGTGTGTTGTAATTGAAACTGCTGATCGTGTTATTCCTGAAGCTTATATTGAAAAAACTCCTTTCCCTGCTAAAATGAAAGAGTACTCTGTTATAAATAGTGCGGTTCATAAAAGTGAAAAGAAACCTAGAGAACCTGAAGAACAAATAAAAGTTGAACCTGCTGTTGCAATAGTTAAAGATCTTGTGACTGAAAATGTGGAGGATGGTCATATTATTTTCTGTGAAGATGCTTCTAATATTGTTTCACATCCTAATAAACCCAAACAAGCTAGTGTTCCTATGCTATCTGTTAAAATTGGTGATCATTGCTATTATGGTCTATGTGATATTGGTGCAAGTGTTAGTGCTATACCTTATGAGCTATACACGGAGATTATGCACGAAATTGATTCTTGTGAACTTGAAGATATTGATGTGGTTATTCAGCTGGCTAATAGAGAAACTATTTCACCAATTGGTATTTGATGACCCACAAGTATAGGGGATCGCAACAGTCTTCGAGGGAAGTATTACCCAATTTATTGATTCGACACAAGGGGAGACAAAGAACACTTGAAAGCCTTAACAGCGGAGTTGTCAATTCAGCTGCACCGAAACAGACTTGCTCGCAAGAGTTTATCGCAGTAACGCTTTATAGCAAGCAGTAGTGAAATAACAGCAGCAGAGTAACAAAGACAGAGAGGATTTTAGTAAACAGCAGGATTAAAATACCGTAGGCACGGGGACGGATGACGGGCGTTGCATGGATGAGAGAAACTCATGTAACAATCATAGCAGGGCATTTGCAGATAATAATAAAACGGTGTCCAAGTACTAATCAATCAATAGGCATGTGTTCCAATTATAGTCGTACGTGCTCGCAATGAGAAACTTGCACAACATCTTTTGTCCTACCAGCCGGTGGCAGCCGGGCCTCAAGGGAAACTACTGGATATTAAGGTACTCCTTTTAATAGAGTACCGGAGCAAAGCATTAACACTCCGTGAACACATGTGATCCTCACGTCACTACCATCCCCTCCGGTTGTCCCGATTTCTGTCACTTCGGGGCCATTGGTTCCGGACAGCGACATGTGTATACAACTTGCAGGTAAGACCATAAACAATGAATATCATGATGAAATAATAACATGTTCAGATCTGAGATCATGGCACTCGGGCCCTAGTGACAAGCATTAAGCATAACAAGTTGCAACAATATCATAAAAGTACCATCTACGGACACTAGGCACTATGCCCTAACAATCTTATGCTATTACATGACCAATCTCATCCAATCCCTACCATCCCCTTCGCCTACAGCGGGGGAATTACTCACACATGGATGGGGGAAACATTTTTGGTTGATGGAGAGGCGTTGGCGGTGATGGCGGTGATGATCTCCTCCATTCCCCGTCCCGGGAGTGCCGAACGGAGACTTCGGCTCCCGCGACGGAGTTTCGCGATGTGGTGGCGTTCTGGAGGGTTTCGGCGACCGACTTCTCTCCGCGTTTAGGTCGATGCGAATAAGTAGTCCGAGGGGGGCGTCGGAGGCCGGCCGAGGCCACACCACATGGCCGCGCGCGGCCCCCCCGGGCCGCGCCGCCATGTGTGTGGGGCCCTCGGGCCTCCACTTCAATTGTCCTTCTGGCTCCGTCATTATTCTGGGAAAATAGGCCCTTTCGTCAAAATCCCGAGGTTTTTCCTGAAAGTTGGATTTCTGCACAAAAACGAGACACTGAACAGTTCTCTGAAAACAGCGTTAGTCCGTGTTAGTTGCATCCAAAATGCACAAATTAGAGGCAAAACAATAGCAAAAGTGTTCGGAAAGTAGATACGTTTTGGACGGATCAACCCCCCAAGCTTAGCTTATTGGTTGTCCTCAAGCAATTCAGTTAACAACTGAGCGATAAAAGAACTTTCACGAACACATTTGCTCATATGATGTATATATTCTCATGATATGGCTAATACTTGAGCAGTTCATAATAAGGTACATGCAAATAAGATCATCTAACAGCTATGTCAATCATGAAGAGGTACCAACAATTAATAATAAGCATCATGAATCATGTATATAAGCAGGATTGCAATGTTCATAAGAGAATATGATAAAGTGGTATCTCGCTTGCCCGTATTTGATTGGCAAAACATAAATGCCGAGGCACCTCTGGAGTTCATAGAAAGACTAGAAGTAGTGATTGTCAAAGATAAAAGCATCAAAGTTATACCACAATCAATCATATTTTGAGACAAGCATATTATACTAAGAATGACAGTTGTGCTCTCAAGAAAGTGCTCAAAGAAATAATGGAGACACAACACAAAAGTAAAAGATTGACCCTTCGCAGAGGGAAGCAGGGATTAACATGCGCTAGAGCTTTTCATTTGTAAAGCAGAGTAAAATTATTTTGAGAGGTGTTTGTTGTTGTCAACGAATGGTAATGGGTACACCAACTACCTTGCCAACCGGACTTTCAAGAGCGGCTCCCATGAATTATTTGCATTTTTATGTGGCACTCCTTCCAACCTTTCTTACACAAACCATGGCTAACCGAATCCCGGGTGCCTGCCAACAATCCATACCATGAAGGAGTGCCTTTTTTTAGTTTAGTTTTATTATGATGATGACACTCCCCCCAACCTTTTCTTACACAAGCCATGGCTAACCGAATCCTTCGGGTGCCATCCAACAATCACAAACCATGGAGGAGTGTCTATTTAAATTAATTAATTCGGGACTGGGAATCCCATTGCCAGCTCTTTTTGCAAAATTATTGGATAAGCGGATGTGCCACTATTCCATATGAGAGTCCGTCAAAAGTAAATGACAAGGTTGAAAGCTAAACACCACATACTTCCTCATGAGCTATGAAACATTAACACAAATTAAGAAGCATTTTGAAGGTTTTAAAGGTAGCGCATGAGAATTTACTTGGAATGGTTTGAAATGCCATGCATAGGTATTTATGGTGGACACTTTGGAATAACTTGGTTTTCATGTGTTTGGAGGCACGAGCAGCGTTCCCGCTCAGTACAAGTGAAGGCTAGCAAAAGACTAGGGAGCGACAAATCAAGAGAGCAATAACTGTCATAATCATGCTTGCGGCAAAATAAATTAACTGAGGCATAAAAGTGATACCAGAACTCTGAAGCAATGTAAATCATTGAGGCTTAATTGACTCTTGTTCAGTCATATGCATGCGTGAGCATGTGCCAAGTCGATATAAATGAATTATTCAGAGGAGGATACCACAATGCCATACTTACTTATGAATAAAACAATGCAAGCAAACATCCATGACATGCTACTCATATTAATAAATTGGAGCTAATCATGAGAGATCATGAACTACTAGACTTTCTTAAATGACATATACCTCACATGAACCAACTAAGCATGCTCACATGGATGAGTATATGTACAAAAATGAAAACAAATAGAGTTCATACCAGCCTCTCACCACAATCAAATTGTCGTAGATCGTCATTATTGCCCTTTCACTTGTGTAGCTTGGATAATATGAAATGAAAACCACGCTCCAGCCACCGAAGACCATTGAACTCATAAAGAACTTTACAAACCAAAGAAGAACAGCAAATATTTTTGGTGTTTTCGAATTTGAGAATAAGAACAAAAGGAGACAAGCAAACAAAGCAAAATCTTTTTGGGTTTTCTTATAGCAAACTAGCAATAGCAAATAAAGCGAAACAATTGCAAGAAACCAAGATAAACAAATGGTGAAGAGAAACAACAGAAATATTTTTGGTCTTTTTGTGTTTTGGGAAAGAAACAAAGTGGAAACAAGAAATAGCAAACTAAAAGAAACACAGAAAAGCGAGATGACAGAAATCTGCCAAAACCTGACAGCAGTACAGAAATCGATTTTTACAAAAATCTTACGTTGCTCAGTTCAAAAAGTGTTCAACTAATGAAAGTTAGATAACAACCTGGGGAACCTGCACAAAAATTTTCAACTCAAAATAACGTTCTGGCTGTGCGCACGAATTTTTACGGTAACAGCCCAGAATCTGTTTTCAGGCAGCACTTCCCCAAATATCATCTTCCTCTCATTAGAAAACCACTCAAAGAGACTAAACAAGTATATACAAGTATCCAGCAATCATAATATGCAAAGAATGAGTGATGCCGGTATACCTCCCCCCAAGCTTAGGCTTTTGGCCTAAGTGGAGTTCAACCCCATCGAGGGTCTGGGTTCCACGCCGGTGGATCATACATGGAGTAGTCATAATAAGGTACCGATGCAGAAGAAAAGCGTGGAGGCTCCTCATGCCCAATGTGTTGATGCGAAGAGCTTGCTGCATCGGATGTCGAATCGAGGTGTTCCTCGACCTCCTCCGTGTTTCCTCTTGCACGATGGCTTCCTCCCTCTATGTATGCATTAACCGCACTTTCCGTGACTGACCAATCCTCCCTGGAATCAAAGTTAAACAGAGAAGGTGCAGGCAATCCTACTAATTTTTCAACTTTCTTAGTCCTTGTCCAAGTTTTCTTGTAAAATGTTATTCTATAAGTCAGGTTCCCTAAATTAGACGAATTAGAAAGAAATTCATGCTTAATCATGGAAGCTATGTCAAGTTTCTCCATGGGGAGCGGAATATCAAGATGGTGAGGTCCTACATTATGCATAGCTAATAAGCGAGAGGCGATGAGACCCCCACAAATTCCTCCCTTCTCACGGTTAGTGGCAAGTCTGTTGGCTATCAAAGCTCCCAAGTTATAAGTCCTATTACCTTGTAATGCAGCAGCTAGAAAGGCTAGATCCGGGATAGTTATTTTACCTCCATTCTTTCTCGCTAGAACGCACTTGGTAATGAAATAGGCGAAGTAACGAATAGCTGGGAAATGAATACTACTGATTTTACCATCATCCTCTGAGAAACTCCTTCCATGACAAATCATCTTGAAGAGGTCCAAGAGCTCTTGCGGCGATCCCTTTATCTTCTCGCACGATCCCCATTGTGGCACTTTGATTGCTGCACAAAAATCACTGAATGGCAAGTTGACAGTTCTATTATAAATTTTGTACTGAACCATGGGGTTAGATCGTGACCAATTGAATTTAAAATCTTGCACTACTGACATAGTCAGTTTCACATATTGGCATGGTTCCCCATCAACAAAATCATCCAATCCTGCACGAGAGATTAAATTTTGGACGTCCTGCAAGATCCCTGCACTTCTCATGAAATCCGCACACGGATAGTAAGTGGGATATACTCCTTCTTCTCGGTGAACTCTCATGACCTGTGGTACCTCCAACTCTTGTTGGTTGAGTTGGTGCCTACCTCCTTCCATTTTCTGAAATTTTTCAACAAACAATATAAAACTTGATTTGGTGACATATAATTGAGGGGAACTACTATAGGAACTTGCTAGAGTACTAATCATGCATCAAAACTAGTTTCTACCACTTAGAACAAGCATGCAAGCTCACTAAACATGTTACCTACAGCAGCAAAATATTCAAGATATACTCAACCAAACAAAATTCTACTTGGATGGGTGGAGGAGTCACATACCAAGGAGCAAATGTGCCAAATTTCAGCAGGAAATCTGAGCTGAACAAAGAGATCGAGAAATCTGGAGTTCTTGAGCAAAAACGCGAGTGAGAGGAAGTTGGTTCGAGTTTTTTCGGGAGAGAGAAGGTGCTGGGAGAAAGAGATGACAAAGTGGGGCAGGAGGGGCCCACACCACATGGTGGCGCGGCCACCTCCTTGGCCGCGCCGGCCTGTGGTGTGGCACCCCGTGGTGCCCCACAGGTCATCCTCTGGTGCTCCCAGGTGCCTCGTCGAAAAATAGGACCAACGGTGTAATTTTCGCGAATTTTTTGAAAACTTTGAAAAATGCACATTTTCTGGGTATTAAGTTTATTATTACTGGCCAGGAAAATTTTTGAAATCTCAAATCAACTAAGAAACTTTGCAAATTAAAAATGCTACAGCAACTAAAGCAAGTGGAGGAAGAAAGAGATGTTGTTTACCTCCTCTATGCATATAAGATGTATTTGTTGACAAGGTTGATCAAGTCTTGCCACCAAATAAATTTTACATAGCATATGAAGAAATAAACCTCAAATCAATCATGTTACCTTGAATTGTATTGATATGGATCCAATCACAAGAGTTTGATATTCTTCTTTAGGCTCATATATAGGACAATCAATAGTTCCCACTTTGATAGTTCTCACATGAGAGATAGTATTAACTCCGCACGCTTTTTCAATCCTCTTGGGGAAATAGACGGTGTGTTCCTTATCATCAACATTGAAAGTAACCTTTCCTTTATTGCAATCAATAACAGCCCCTGCGGTGTTAAGAAAAGGTCTCCCAAGAATAATAGACATATTATCGTCTTCAGGCATTTCCAACACAACAAAATCAGTTAATATCAAGCAGTTATTAGTAACTTGAACAGGAACATCCTCACATATACCAACAGGAATAGCAGTAGATTTATCAGCCATTTGCAAAGATATATCAGTAGGTATCAACTTATCTAAGTAAAGTCTCTTATAAAGAGAAAAAGGCATAACACTAACACCGGCTCCCAAGTCACATAGAGCAGTTTTAACATAATTATTCTTAATAGAACAAGGAATAGTAGGTATACCTGGGTCACCCAACTTCTTTGGAACTTTGCCATTGAAAGAGTAATTAGCAAGCATAGTGGAAATTTCCTCATTGGGGATTTTCCTTTTGTTAGTAACAATATCTTTCATATACTTTGAATAAGGAGGCAATTTAATAGCATCAGTCAAAGGGATTTGCAAGAATAAAGGTTTCATCCAATCACAAAATTTATTATAGTGTTCTTCTTCCTTTGATTTTAGTTTCTTAGCAGGAAAAGGCATTGGCTTTTGCACCCAAGGTTCTCTTTCATTACCATGTTTCTCAGCAATAAAATCTTCTTTAGTATACTTTTTATTTTTAGCATGCTTTTCAGGTTCTTCTTCAACCTCTTCTTTATCAGGAGTATCATTCTTATCATTATCTTTATCATGTTCATTACCACTTTCAGTTTCAGCATCATTAACAGGTTCAGAGGATTCTACAACATTTTTATGTTTCTTTTTCTTTTTCTTAGAATGAGCTCTAGGTTCAATGCGTTGAGAATCTTGTTCAATTCTTTTGGGATGCCCTTCAGGATATAGAGGATCCTGAGTAGAAACACCACCTCTAGTTGTTACTTCATAAGCATGTTTTTCTTTAGCATTATTTCCTAACAAGTCATTTTGCACTTTAGTGAGTTGATCAATTTGAGTTTGAACCATATGAAAATGTTTAACAAGCATCTTAACATCATTGGAGGTTCTCTCCACAATATCATGCAATTCACTAATAGCTTGAGAATTTTCCATTAGATGATTCTCTACTCTCATATTAAAATTTTCTTGCTTAACAATATAATTATCAAACTCATCTAAGCATTGCGCAGGAGGTTTTGAATACGGAATATCTTCCCTAGTAAAGCGCTGAAGGGAATTTACCTCAATCATGGATGAAGGGGGAATTATCTCACATATATCTTCTATGGGAGGTAGATTCTTCACATCTTCAGATTTAATACCTTTCTCCTTGAGAGACTTCTTGGCTTCCCTCATATCTTCATCATTCAATTTAATTAAACCCCTCTTCTTCACTATTGGCGTTGGAGTTGGTTCAGGCGTAGTCCAATCATCATAATTCCGGCCTATTTTAGCCAATAATTCTTCAGCGTCGTCTGGAGTTCTTTTCCTGAAAACACAACCAGCACAACTATCCAGGTATGCCCTAGACTCAATGGTTAGTCCACTATAAAATATATCAAGTAAATCATGCTTTTCCAAATCATGGTCAGGCAGAGCTCTAATAAGAGAGCAAAATCTCGCCCAAGCCTCAGGCAATTTCTCTTCATCTCCCTGATCAAAATTATAAACTCTCTGCAAAGCAGCATGTTGAGCACTAGCAGGAAAGTATTTCCGGAAGAAAACAGCAAGCAATTCTTTTGGACTTTTAATAGAGCTAGGTGGCAAACTATTATACCAAGTTTTAGCGTCATCCTTTAATGAGAATGGAAAAATTTTAGCAACAAAGTAAGTACGCATCTTAACATCATCAGAAAATAAGCTACTCAAAGTAGATAACTCAGTCATGTGTTCAACAGCACTTTCTTTTTCAGTACCACAAAAAGGTGTTTTCTCAACAATAGCTATATGAGATAGATCAAGAGAAAAATCATAATCTTTATCCTTAATGTTTATAGGAGATGTGGCAAATTTAGGATCAGGAGACAGTTTATATCTAACAGTATGTTCTGCAAGCAACTTTTTAATTTTTCTTGCATCAGTAGTAGCATGGCATTTTTCAATAAAATCATCATCAAGTTCCACATAATCTTCATCAAGATCATCACTAGAGTATTCAAGTTCAGGTGAATTAACAGGTGTAGTAACATCAGGAGTTTCAGTATTTTCAATTTGTCTAGACCTAGCAATTTTAGCATCTAGAAAAGTTCCCAATGAACCACTATCATCAAGCACAGCAGAAATATTATCAGTATTATGAGAGTTTTCAGATTCAGCAGAAGTACCAGCATTTGAAGCATGTGGTGGTGAAACAAGTTTATCAATCACAGATGGTGAATCAAGAGCAGCAGAGGTACTCAGAGTTGTACCTTTTCTTGTAGTGGATGGTAATATGGCGACCTTAGTATCGCGAGGTTTACCCATGATGGAGAATTTGCAGCGAACAATATCAATCCAAGTGAACTTCCAAATAAAGCTATGCTCCCCGGCAACGGCGCCAGAAAATAGTCTTGATGACCCACAAGTATAGGGGATCGCAATCTTCGAGGGAAGTATTACCCAATTTATTGATTCGACACAAGGGGAGACAAAGAACACTTGAAAGCCTTAACAATGAGTTGTCAATTCAGCTGCACTGGAAACAGACTTGCTCGCAAGAGTTTATCAAGAGTAAGCTTTATAGCAAGAGTAGTGAAATAATAACAGCAGAGTAACAAAGACAGCAGTAGTGATTTTAGTAAACAAGCAGGATTAAAATACCGTAGGCACGGGGACGGATGACGGGCGTTGCATGGATGAGAGAAACTCATGTAACAATCATAGCAGGGCATTTGCAGATAATAATAAAACGGTGTCCAAGTACTAATCAATCAATAGGCATGTGTTCCAATTATAGTCGTACGTGCTCGCAATGAGAAACTTGCACAACATCTTTTGTCCTACCATGGCAGCCCGTCAAGGGAAACTACTGGATATTAAGGTACTCCTTTTAATAGAGTACCGGAGCAAAGCATTAACACTCCGTGAACACATGTGATCCTCACGTCACTACCATCCCCTCCGGTTGTCCCGATTTCTGTTCAGGGCCATTGGTTCCGGACAGCGACATGTGTATACAACTTGCAGGTAAGACCATAAACAATGAATATCATGATGAAATAATAACATGTTCAGATCTGAGATCATGGCACTCGGGCCCTAGTGACAAGCATTAAGCATAACAAGTTGCAACAATATCATAAAAGTACCATCTACGGACACTAGGCACTATGCCCTAACAATCTTATGCTATTACATGACCAATCTCATCCAATCCCTACCATCCCCTTCGGCCTACAGCGGGGGAATTACTCACACATGGATGGGGGAAACATTGCTGGTTGATGGAGAGGCGTTGGCGGTGATGGCGGTGATGATCTCCTCCATTCCCGGCTGAGAACGGAGACTTCTGGCTCCCGCGACGGAGTTTCGCGATGTGGCGGCGTTCCGGAGGGTTTCTGGCGACTTCGACTTCTCTCCGTGCGTTTTTAGGTCGATGCGAATAAGTAGTCCGAAGGGGGCGTCGGAGGCCGGCCGAGGGGCCACACCACATGGCCGCGCGGGCCCCCCCGGCCGCGCCGCCATGTGGTGTGGGGCCCTCGGGCCTCCACTTCAATTGTCCTTCTGGCTCCGTCATTATTCTGGGAAAATAGGCCCTTTCGTCAAAATCCCGAGGTTTTTCCTGAAAGTTGGATTTCTGCACAAAAACGAGACACCAATTCTGCTGAAAACAGCGTTAGTCCGTGTTAGTTGCATCCAAAATGCACAAATTAGAGGCAAAACAATAGCAAAAGTGTTCGGGAAAGTAGATACGTTTTGGACGTATCAACTCCCCAAGCTTAGCTTATTGCTTGTCCTCAAGCAATTCAGTTAACAACTGAGCGATAAAAGAACTTTCACGAACACATTTGCTCATATGATGTATATATTCTCATGATATGGCTAATACTTGAGCAGTTCATAATGCTAGAAAGATCATTATCCTTTACCATTTATTGATCAAATGCTAGAAAGGTTGTCTAAAAATACTCATTTTTGTTTTCTTGATGGTTATTCTGGGTTTTCACAAATTGCTGTTAAAGCTAAAGATCAAGAGAAAACCACTTTTACTTGTCCCTATGGAACTTATGCTTATAGGCGTATGCCTTTTGGTTTATGTAATGCTGATACGTCCAATTTGCATCACTATTTTATATCATAATTTGCTGTTATTCATTGATATATTTCATATTGGGACACAATACTTATGTTATTTCATCTATTTTGCATGTTTCATGATTATTTGGAGATCGAGCACCGGAGCCAGGATTCTGCTGGAAAAAGCACCGTCAGGATGCAATATTTCGGAAGATCAACTGTGGAAGGAAGTTTTACCAAAAATCCTATTTTTCCGATGACGGAGGAAGCCAGAAGGGGGAGCCAGGTGGACCCAGGTGGGCCCACACCAGGGTGGCGCGGCCCATGGCCTGCCGCGCCACCATGTGGTGTGGGCCCCCTCGGCCTCTTTCGCCTCCTTTTCTTCGCGAAACCCTTCGTCCCGAAGACCTAAGCCACAGAGGAATCCTCACGAAGGGTTACAGCCGCCTCTGCGGGGCGGAGAACACCAAAGAGAAAAGAGCTCTCCGGCGGGCAGGAATCCGCCGGGGAAATTCCCTCCCGGAGGGGGAAATCGATGCCATCGTCACCGCCATCAAGCTGGACATCATCTCCATCACCATCATCATCATCTCCACCATCATCACCGCCATCTCCACCGCTGGACATCGTCACCGCTGTAGCAATTTGGGTTTGATCTTGATTGTTTGATAGGGGAAACTCTCCCGGTACTGATTTCTACTTGTTGTTTATGCTATTGAGTGAAACCATTGAACCAAGGTCTATGTTCAGATTGTTATTCATCATCATATCACATCTGATCATGTTCCATATGATG
>JAUUTY010000018.1:0-20000 GCA_030979885.1 Lolium multiflorum | reverse complement strand
ATACATCACATAGTTCAAGAACGATACACAAAATGACGTAGTTCAACAATGACACACGACATATGGTTCAAATGGACAAAGTGGAACACATATCACAAATGCATATCACACTTCCGCATTTTCCAAGTCAACACCTTCTTCTTCTTCCTCGTCATCTTTGGTTTGGCGGTGGTGCGGCGGAAGTGGCGGCGGCGGAGGGTGGGACGGAGTAGGGAGGGGTGCCGGAGGGGTCCTCCATTGTCGGAATTTCACCGGCGGCGCGCGGAGACGACGGATTGGGCGCCCGGCGGCGACGCGGAAGAGGAAGTTTCAGCGGGGGATTTTTCGCGCTTGGACGAGCGATGCCGCGCGTGTAGCCGACGCGCCAGATATGCCGCTCCGGATTGTGCAAAACGCCGCGCGCCCTAAATTTTTTACAGCGCCGCGCCGTTTACCGCGCCTGCTGGAGCGCGACATTCTCTCCCGCGCGCGCTATATCGGACATATTTATACCGCGCGGCCTATATAGCGCGTCTGTTGGAGATGCTCTTAGCTTCCCGCAGGTTCACGCTGGCTGGCAGGGCCGGCAATAAATTCAGCAAACTGTTCTAACAGTCTCTTTCTATCCAAAGAGTCCTCGATGATGTGGATGATAAATTGAAGTACTTGGCGTGCAACCACTTCGGCTCTGTAGGAGTGGGCGAGCACGCAGGCAAAAGTGAATGCGCCGGACCGATCGGCTGTGGACAGACCCAAATTTTGTGCACACAATTACACAAAACGTAAGTAATCACTCCGTCCTTGATCTTGCTGATGAGTAGGAGCCCAGCAGATAGCGCTAAAGAGTTGGACGACCAGGGCAGGTTCCGATCGGGCTTTGGATCGAGGAGCGAAATGGCTTCGGTCAAAGATGAGTCGTAGTCACCTTTTCCGGGACGTGGGATATCCGGATCTTCTCCTCCGCATGCAGCTCTCCGTTTGCTCTGACTCATCGGAATAGAAGAATAGCTCAAAAGCAGCTTCTCGTCAAAGATGAGGGGCACTCGGCAGCAACCTGCGGCGTTCCTCGTTGTGTGCGTTGGTCAATCTCTCTTCCCCGCGTGGTTTCCCAAAGTCTTCAAATTGTGAACTTGCTAGTCATCCAACCAATGAAGCTACTGATTCCATGAAGCAGAGGACGTAGCGAAGCTGGTACGGCCATTTGACGAACCATGAAGCTGAAGTACTGTACATTACATGTGTCTTGTACTGAAAGAGAAGAAGACTAGTATTAGTCCGTACTAGCATGCCTTGAGCAGGGATGTTTCCATGGACGGGCTGGAAGAAAGGATGGTCAGCGGTGGCATGCCGTCCGTGTTGGTTCCCAAATCAGCTTGGACAAGTGGACACACGCCCAACCCACCTTCAGCTCCAGGATAACGACCGGATCGTCCTACTTTATCTTGGTCGCCCATATAAACCCAAGAAACAATACAAGAAGAGCCCAACGTTCCTTCTCTTCTACTACTGGCGTTCCAGGAGTACTGGATTCGTGCTGACGGAGCAGATAAGAGATTTGCTTGATCAGACGGACGAATCATCAGTGTCTTGATCGCTCCCGACCTCATGACATGACAGTGATGACAAGATATATAGGTGTTACACAAGAATAGACCATAGTGGAATCAGACGTGTATGTGTAGACGAAATGGAAGAGCGTATGCTTTTCTCTAGTTGGATACTTCTGGGTGCCGCCTCGTCACCCTTATCCAGATATATCGAAAGACCGCGGTTGATTTTTGTATACTAGTATAGTTTAAGCGCGCACTGACGGACATGTCATTTTCCCCTGAGCATGTTAGCAGATGATTGAACAATTGCCTTTTTCGACAAAGAAATATATTAAAACCGCGAAGATATTAATGATATATGGCCTCTGTTACAAAGAAATCCCCTAATAACATTACGGATACACACACATTTACAGAAGAAGAAGAAATATAAAAAAACTCACGCTTCATATATTGATCATATATTTTCACCATGGCAAAGTTCGCATTCTCAAAACAATATTTTCAACAAAACCATTATCAGACACAATCAATTAATATCAACCTTGGATTTTCAACCTGAAAGGTAAGACTTTAAACTTCACCTCTCACGTTGCCCCCACTTGCATGCCCCTGCTGCTACGAGTACCGAATCACCAAGAAAATTCCTCATCATCACAAAGACTCGAACCACTATTACTAGTTATCAGATCTCTCCTTCTATGACATCCTCCGCCTCTGAATTCACCATATATAGAAATTAGAAGACATGTCTCATGATGGTAACAGATAGTAGAGCTTTGCGTCGTTCCCTCCTGAAACCAAACGGCAGGAAAATATAAGGGTACACACGATCGAATCAGATCCAATCCAGCAATCTCCAGGCATGACATGCCCAATGAAGTTCGTTGGCGGAGCTCTTCTGAAACTCGACACTTCGACCATATCAAATAGGGAAAGCATCAAGAAGATCTTCGTCTTAGCGTGAAGGAAACCTTAGGACCGCCGCTTTTATGGAAGGCGAGCCAGTAGCCCCCACACCACCAGTCGGTAGTAGAGGAGAAGATGAACCCGACTGCCGCCAACCTTGTTGAATCCTGTGTTAGACCCAAAAGGGTCCACACCACCAACTCCGCGGGTAGTAGCCTCTCTAGTCATGTGCGCGGTTGTCGCCACGACCCATCGGCCCAGGTTCGATGCAGGACGAGCCCGTTTCTCCTGCCACCCGCCATGGCAGCAGCGCCTCGGATGGCGTCGCCGAGGATTCTCCTCGCTCGATCCGCATACCCCACCGCCACCGTCACAATGCCTTCTCATCCACCATCCACCGTCCGCACACGCCCAACACCATGCATCTCCGCTCCGTACCGCCATTGCGTGCCTCCTCGGCCCTCAACCTTTCGGCGAGACGACAGCCGCCACTGATGTCGGCGTCGGCGGTGGCAGCGGCCAGGGTATCGGCCAAAGGGAGGGCTGGCTAGGGTTCGGTGGGAGCCTCCGGTGTTGCTCCCCAAGCGGTTGCGACACGGGAGTATTTTTCTTGACTATTGAGGATTAAAAAAAAAACAGCTCGGCCACACGTGCTTGGACAACTGCTTGGGTGGACCCATCGAAAAACAGCTTAGGTGCGGTAATGAACTAGTAGTAGTAGTATGTAGCTAGCTCGCGACAGACCAGAGATCGTTGATCTGTGGCGGCGAGAGTAGGCCTGTAGGACTATGCATGGCCGATGGATTGCACGAATGGTCATTCACCACAGTCATGTCGACGCGTGAGTTGCCACCGTCCGCTCGTTGATCGCCCACATATGTTTTTTCGCACGGAAAGTCAACTCTGCGGCTTGCTTGGTTTGCAGGTTATGACTTTGAGATTTTTTTTCCTAACATGAAAAGGTCCTAGACAAGGGATTTTCAATTGCACCTATCATGTTCAGTTGTGTAGTGTGTGCGTATTCTAGAATGTTGATTAAGGGGACAAACATTGTCCTCGTTAGGGTCTCTGTCCCAATTTTAGTCATGGGACGTGATCAGCTTGTTGATCTAAGTGTTTTTCGCACGGAAAAGTCGCCACGTTTCCGAACTCTGGTGAAGAGCTTGCTTGGTGTGCAGGTTTATATGTTTTTTTGCATAACACCGTACACGTCACATGTATAAATAATATGCACAAGTCTACTTTGCATACTCCTAAACATTTCCCAGCTTCTCTAAACACTTTGAGCAACTCTAGGAGACTAACATATAAAGAAGACACTAAATTTGGTTTGCAAGGTCCACTAAGGAAAATTGGCCAAATTCATATTGTTGGTTACAAAAAAAAAAAAAAAAGGTGGTCAAGCATTGCCCTGATACCTACTGGTACAAAAATTTAAGAAGAAACATGATTATATTTGACCTTCTAGCACAAATGTATGAGGTACAAAGAGGTTACCCGAGACTGGTCTACCAAAGATGAGGCATGCACATGTCAAAAAAAAAAAGATGAGGCATGTGGTGACCCGAGCAGTAGCACGAGGACATGCGGACACAATGGTGTGTTTGTAGCCTACACTGATTTTGAGCTCCCTAGATCATGGCCATGGGGCTGCTTAGAGCCTCTTTGGTTGCTCATAACTTTTGCTCGCATCTATGGAACATGGCTTCGTGGATGCTATTCGGGTAATGCAATCTCTAATCCACGTTGTGCAAGTTGTTTGGTTGCCAGCAATTTCTAGAAGCAAAGTTTCCAGTGTTTGGTTGCCCACAAATCGCGTTTGAGCAAATGCACGACTGTTTGGTTACGTCCAGCATGTGGAATACGATCACCTCCTAGACTTCTTGTTGAGCTTACGCAGTTCACCGAAGATGCCCTCAAGGTGTTCGACGAAATAGTAAATAACAGGACAACAACCATAGATCACATAATCATGAAGGATAGCATACAGATTAGTTATAGCAGTGGAGTTGCACCACGATGGCACGAGAGGGCTCATGATACAAGTTAAGTTCATCAACCCAGGGATTACGTAAATACCACCTCACAAAATATACAGATGTGCCATCAGTGCAGATCAATCCTAGCTACTCCTAAAATGTACATCATGGATGCGGTGTTCATCATCAGCAATAGAACACCAAGAAAACAAGCACCCAATGCTCCGGCTCCTCACAGGTAATTACTTTGTCAAAAAGGCGTTGAACCAGGCCATCCTGGCATCAGGGGTCATCGCCAGATACTTGGTCGCATGTGCCTTGTGATCCATGAGGTGGCTCAGAGCACGGTGGACCGCGGCTGGAGTGAGTAGAGCGGGTGGAACACGGCCGGTGTAGATCTTCTTCATCTGAGCATAGTTCTCTATGGGCATATTGAAGAGTTCCGCGACCCTAGGATGATTCTGCGATGATGAGGTTACTTAGTTCTTCGAATCCACAACCCGGCATATGCGCATTCATATTCAAAACTGATTAATATCCATTCCGATCTGAATCCGAGAGAAAAAAAATATGGTATGAGCACAATCCGTTCTGATCTGATCTGTTTACACCCCTACTAACCGTGATATGACGTTGGTAGTTCCCATTGTCCCAAAGAGTAGTTTTGGTACCCTCGCACCATTTATCTAATCTCATAGACCTGAAACTCCACTTTCTCAGGTGGTTGTACAACTAAATATAGCTCACCTTCATTCCACAATGGCTCTAACAGAGCCTTTGTAACTTTAGTATGGACATCCTTTATGTCATTTTGGACGCCGGGTCTTGATGAGCCCGCATATGTTCTCGTAGGTGGACATGGAGGGTAACCATTTCATGGTCCCCTTGATCGCAACCCTCTAAGCCTTGTGTTCCTTGGCAATCTTGTCCCTATCAATCTTTGCCACCACATGTGCAGCAACCTTCTTCACGAGTCTCCGCGCAGGGTCCTCGCTCATGGGTGCAAGTGACATGAATGGTGGCGCCACTACATTTTCAGGCTAAGAATCGTCCACGTGCACAGGGATCTGCAAGCCGCCAATGGCCTGGTTAGCATCGTCACACATCGATACCTACATTCATATACGAAGGCCATGAACCCTACCAGTGTTAGATTTTGAGCCGACCATACTAAGACCACAGATGAACAAGCGGTACACATGCCTAGTCAGATCTACCCCACCATACAAAGCCGGAGCGTTTAATTGCAGTCATCGGTGGAGGACGACTCGAGGAGGACGCATCTTGCCATCGTCGAGTGGAGATGAGTGCAATGCTTAGAGCAAGTCTAACAGGCCCCGTATATTTTCGCCCCGTATAACACGAGTAGAGGGCCCTGTATCCAGCTGCCAAACTCGACGAGCTAGAGCCCGTATCCGCACCCCGTAAACAGAATATTCGTTTTACGGTGCGGATACGGGCTCGCTAGCTCGTCCGAGTTCCGGCCCCTCAAAACAGGGTTTTTTGACAAATTGCATATTAGAACCAACACACCATTCACATAAAATAAATGTTTTGCATCACACAATAATCGTCATAATTATTACAATAATGTTTTTCGGAAATGTCAACAAGAATTAAACAAATAATAACAAATGTTTCACACATACAACAATAGGAAATGAATGTTTCACACATACAAGAATGTAATAAATCATTGGCCATGCAACTGCCAATGGTGATCAATCAAATCTTGGGTGAGCTGGTGATGAGTCTCGGCATTTTCAATGCCTCGATGAGCTGCAAGAAAAGCTTCAATCCGATCAGGGTTCCTCTCGGGCTGCACTCGGGTGCCAACATTGTCATAGAAACACGGCAAGTTCAAACCGCTTTCATCTTCAATGATCATGTTGTGAAGAATCACACAACATGTCATGACATCAACAAGAGTTTCCTTGTCCCAAAACCTAGCAGGACCCCGGACAATTGCAAACCTTGCTTGCAAGACACCAAAAGCTCTCTCAATATCCTTGCGGCATGCCTCTTGATTTTTGGTGAAGCAAGCTTCCTTTCTTGTCAAAGCCCTGTCCTTTTTCTCTTTTATGGACTTGACAAGGGTTGCATAGTTAGGGTAAATACCATCTGTGAGATAGTACCCCATGGTGTACTCATTGTTCATAACTTTGTAGTTACAAGGTGGAGATTCACCCCTAACTAGTCTTGCAAACAAAGGGGATCTATTCAAGATGTTGATGTCGTTGAGTGTCCCCGGCAATCCAAAAAAAGCATGCCAAATCCATAAGTCTTGAGAGGCCACAGCTTCAAGAACAATGGTAGCATCACGGCTTTTGCCACAATACATTCCATGTCATGCTTTTGGACAATTTTTCCATGTCCAATGCATGCAATCCAAACTACCAAGCATCCCCGGCCACCCCTCTTTTCATTGATCTCCATGAGCCTTTTTGTATCATCCTCATTTGGAGCTCGGAGATACTGCTCTCCATACAACTTGATCACCATCTAGGCAAACATACGCACGCAATCCGTGGTTGTTTGCACACCAATGCGAAGGTACTCGTCGGTATAATCTGCTGGTATACCGTATGCAATAACCCTCATGGCGGCAGAAATTTTTTGATATGGGCTAAATCCCATGACTTGGGCAGCATTTCTTCTTTGTTTGAAATAATCGCAATTTGCCTCGCAATCTTTCACGATTCTCTCGAACAAAGACCTACGCATTCGGTACCGTCTACGGAAGAGGCGGGGAGGATAGGTCGGTACCTCGGCGAAATAATCTTGCATCAGCTGTTCGTGGCCGAGCGCGCGGTTCCGCGGAATGCACATACGCCCCATCACGGATCCTTTGCGCTGATCCAGCAGCTTCAAGCGGTCCTCCGTTTGCTTCAAGCCGAACAGGAGCACCATCACCTCCGTCTCGTCGTCGTTGAGCAACTCGTCGATGTCGGAATCATCGGAATCCGACGACGACCAATCGGTCGACGTCGCCTCCAAATCCGCCATGTGCACATCCTCCGAAGCCATCTACCACGGGGAACCATAGATCAGCCCGAAATCCGACCCATTTACCGGCGGCAACGAGGAAGAACGCGGCGGAATACTCACCGGCGACAAACGGCGGAGAAGACCACGGCTGGACGGCGGCGGCGCGCGCGGAGGGACGCGGAACTTCGGCCGGGGCCGGAGCGTCGGCGCGGCTCGGCGGCGGAGGGGCGCGGGGGACGGCCCGGCGGCGGCGCGCGGTGGCTGCGGCGCGCGGGGGAAGATGGATGGGGACAACTGAAATGTCCGCGCGCGCTTTCGGAATTGGGATAGTGGTTTCGCCCACTATCCCCGCTCCCACCCCGCACAAGTAGGGGCGACGACCCGCCCCGTAGTCCAAAACAGCAAAAATCGATGCGGGGGCCGTTTTACGGGCGTGCTAGATTTGTTTGCCGCTTTTACGGGGTCTGTTAGACCTGCTCTTACTTGCTCTGTGACCCTGCAACGGAGCTCGAGGGGGGAGGTGATGTAATTCTTCTGACCCCCTTTTCATGCAAGCATCTTCACTAGATTGAGTATGAGAAACTGATTTGGCAAGTTTTAAGATTAACAAAATCATCACAGACGTCTTTTTTGTCGACGAGAACATCGATTCCCACTGGAAAAAAATAGTCCGCCTCATATCACCTAGTATATGAGATGAGGGTGTCAGTGTCCTCTTAACCCTCGAAGTAGAAACCGAGAGGTTGATTCTCCCATTTTAGGCAGGTTTGGGTGGAAGAGTTTGAACCCATATGCTGCAGCAGCAATGAATGCCGTTCAACGCATAGAACAAGTCCATCCGGGTCGTCTACTTCGGCCCCGCACTACCACACCAACCAAAAAACCGCGTCCCGTTTTCTCCTTCTGAGCAGCAACAGTACCCAAGGCGTTTACTGCGTTTCGCAGCGACAGGCCGCAGCTGGGCTAGGAATAGGAAGGCAGAGACAGCAGAGAGCAGAGGCGCGCGCGTGACCCTTTGGCTTTGCCCCGGCCCGGCACGGGACGCACGCGTTCGCAAGCCGGAACGTTCCTGCACCGCATTACTTACGGTAGGAGACGACGTCTAGGTTGCGACCGGGCTGCTGTCTTCTCTCTTTTGATGATGATGAAGAAGGGCCGGTGCCTTGTCTTCTCCTGAACGCATAAATACCACCCCGCGCCCCGTTTCCGATCCCCAACACTACTCCCCTTTCTTCTCCCCTCCTTTCTCTTTGCTTTTGCCAACCACACCACAAGGATCAGCAAGTCCCACAGCGAACTCCCGACGCCAGCACCTCGCCGCCCCTCCACACACGTGCGCACAACTGCTATCCCCGCCCCGGGAGAAGAAGCTTCCATCCATCCACCCCACGCGGAGCAGCGCCGCCAGGTTGTCGCTCGCTCCTCACGCGCGCGCGCCCGCGGCGGGGATCGATGGGGTGGCCGCCGGCTTCGGCTGCGGCGGCGGCAGCGATTCTCTGCCTGGGACTCCTCGCCTCGGCCTGGGCGGCCTCGGCGGCGGCGGCGGCGCACGGGCCGAGGGCGCTGGCGGCCGTGCAGCCGCAGCCGACGACCCATGGCGGCCTCGGCCCGCGCAGCCGCCACCACCGCCACGCGTACGCGGCGATGATGTACATGGGAACGCCGCGGGACTACGAGTTCTACGTCGCCGTGCGCGTCATGATGCGCTCCCTCGCAAAGCTCGGCGCCGACGCCGACCGCGTCCTCATCGCCTCCGCCGACGTGCCAAGCGACTGGGTACGCGCAATGTGAGTCCTCGCCCTCGCGCACGCCTATCTCCCCCTCCCCCACTTCCTCCGTATCCTTGGGGCTTGGGCTTTCCGATGCTTCGATTTCGTTTCCACGCCCGCGCCTAGCTAGGAAAGAGGACGGAATAAATGGAAATTACTCCTCCGGTATTGCGGGTCGCCATTAATTGGTAGCGTATCAAATCGGGCACGCGTCCGTTTCTTTCCCTGCGTGCGGTGAGGACAAATGCGGGGACGAGGTTTCGCCGGCGAGTCCGGGTCCACCTTACCTCCTGCACTTTTTAGGAAGCTTTTTCCGGTCAGCTGCTATGGTTTTTTTAATCCACAAGGATAGGTACTCGGTCTGCTTAAACTAATCTTCTTGCCCGTCGCATTACGGGCTCTCTGATGCCACGCGCTCCAGTTCGCACAAAATGACTTTCAGCATACATACTTTTGGTTAAAATTTAGGACCTCGGCTGCTCATAGTATCATTTTAAATGCTTTGATCCTCGCTATCAAATCTTAGGAAGCTTTTCTGCACAGATCCCATGGTTTTCTTAATCCACAGGATAGGAACTCGGTCTGCTTAAACTAATCTTCTTGCCCGTCCAGCTTATTACGGGCTGTGTGACCTCCACTTCGCACAAAATCACTTTCAGCATGCTACTTTTGGTTAAAATTAAGGACCTGGGCTGCTCATATCATTTTATATGCTTTGATCCTCGCTATCAAATCTTTGGTCAAAACGCCACATTGTATTTTGTGAGACCGGGGAGTGCTTCTATGTCGCTCTCAAACTGTCTGCTGTGTTTATGCGCGCACGTGCTACGAGCTTTGACTAGTCTTTTTCTTACTAGTTGCTTTGCTTGGACTACCTCCGTAGTACCCTGCAGAAATGCTGTTGAATCAGAGTGCTCAACTTTCATTCCACCACAGAAATGCATTTTATTTTTCACATGGTCAAACTCCAAATTATTGGTTTACGACTTCTCCACCCCAACCATGGCTACAACTTCCTTTCAGAAAATGAGAGAAAGAATTGCAATGCAAACAATGATAGTACTATGTACTACGTATTTAGTGCTCAGCACGAACTGAAATGTGACATGTTATGCCAACGGTAACAGGAGGGAGGAGGACGGCATGCGGGTGGTGATAGTGGAGAACCTGAGGAACCCCTACGAGGGCAACCTCGGAGGGATGAACAGGAGGTTCAAGCTCACGCTGAACAAGCTCTACGCGTGGAGCCTGGTCGACTACGAGCGGGTCGTCATGATTGACTCCGACAACATCTTCCTCCACAACACCGATGAGCTCTTCCAGTGTGGCCAGTTCTGCGCTGTTTTCATCAATCCGTGCTACTTCCACACGGGTCTTTTCGTGCTCCAGGTATGGCTCCCTCTACAACTACCTGTACAAAACGTCAAATTCTGTTTTATCTTGCTTGAAAATGGTATGGGCCTGTTGAGTTGATTGTTCGACGGTTTTTGTTGGATAAGACCATGTTCTTAGTATGCTGATTGTACATTTCCAAAATTGAGCCATATCGCTAGCTGTTTTCATACCAGCAAAAAGAAAAGGAAGCTGTTTCGATGTTGGCCTATACTGCCAAAAAGCCAGTTGATCTTGTATATTAATAGATGGATTTTGCATTGACTCTTTCCAAAAATGACATGTTGCATGCCTTCTATTCATATGCATGGTTGGCAATTGCATGATTGCTCCACTAAACCACCACCAGCACATAGGAAGAGGATTTTCTTGCATACTATTCTACATGTCTAACAGTTGGAAGTTTCCGTTGAATGGTACAAGCACCGGATAATGCCAGGCCTTGGAATGTGCATTCCACGCACACAACAAAACCTCCCCAATGGGGGTTCCAACTTCCAATTGCAAGTTATGCGATATGTGACATTATTGATTGCTAATGAACCAGAAAATATTTCTTCCACCCAATTAAGTATCTGATGTTTGGTTTTGTCCAATTACAGCCTTCTATGGAAGTATTCAAGAGCATGCTTCATGACCTGGAAATCGGCCGTGACAACTCAGATGGTGCAGACCAAGGCTTTCTGGTCGGCTGCTTCCCAGACTTGCTTGACAAACCATTGTTCCACCCTCCTGAGAACGGCACCAAACTCAACGGGACATATCGCCTTCCTCTCGGCTATCAGATGGACGCATCATACTACTGTGAGCATTGCTGCTCTTAAGCTCCAGTGTCTAACCTTCATATGTTGTTTGTTCTTCAAAAGATTTTTACACCGATTTATTCAAAATATTGCAGATCTCAAGCTTCACTGGCATGTTCCATGCGGGCCAAACAGCGTGATCACATTCCCTAGTGCCCCTTGGTTCAAACCTTGGTACTGGTGGTCCTGGCCAATCTTGCCATTGGGCCTTTCATGGCACAAGCAACGATGGGATGATCTTGGGTGAGTAGGCAACAGAAACCGTATTTCATATCTTTGTGCATTCAATTTCTGCTTGCTGACATTACCTTCTCCTGTCCATGTTTCGTAGTTATGCTGCTGAAATTCCGGTGGTCCTGATAGAGCTGCTGATGTACATTGCGATCATAGCCATCACCAGATTAGCAAGGCCACAGATGACAAAACTGTGCTACAATCGGCGACCTGAGAAGCAAGGTGCTCTGGTACAGGGACTAATCAAGCTGGCTGCGATTTTGGCCATGGTGGCAGCATATACCATCCCATTCTTCATAATCCCATGCACGGTTCATCCAATTATTGGCTGGTCCTTGTACCTGTTTGGTGTCCTCGCCTTCTCATCGGCTGTGATCAATGCATTCCTGCTGCCGCCGCTTGCAGTGCTGACTGCCTGGCTCGGGATGGTTGGGATGCTCTTTGTTATGGCATACCCATGGTACCATGATGGCATCGCGAGGATTCTGGTAGTCGTCGCCTACGCGTTTTGCTCTGCACCATTCTTGTGGGCATCCCTCGTGAGGGTGATAGACTCATTGCAAACAATGCTCGAGAGGGATCCATACTTCCCCAGACTTAGTGAACCAGCACAGGAGACGGAATTCAGCAAGCTGTTCTGATTCTTTTGTATAGGTTTGAGATGCATCATCATGATTCATATGGAGTTTGAGATGCACCATCATCATTCATATGGATAGCTAATCCAGATTGGTTGGTTCTTATTCGTTCTGATAATTTCGTCTTAGGCAATGCAGTTTGTATCAGAAGTACTATGTAAACATTGCTTGCAGCAACCATGTTTGATGCATATACAGGAAAGATAGATCAGTTGTAGTGAACTGTATAGGGGCATCTTTTTTAATTGCATTAGTGGTGAAGGGACCGTTGTAAATTGCCTGTCTTGCTAGCTCTGGCGGTTATATTCTGATTTGATCAAAATTCAAAAGCCATTTCTTGTATCGGTTAGAACTACACA
The DNA here is from genome assembly GCA_030979885.1 of Lolium multiflorum. Taxonomy (NCBI): domain Eukaryota; kingdom Viridiplantae; phylum Streptophyta; class Magnoliopsida; order Poales; family Poaceae; genus Lolium; species Lolium multiflorum. Next base: position 7,400 of record JAUUTY010000018.1, on the reverse strand, counting down.
CATAATCCGTCCAGTTGAAAGCTTGTTAGTGAATTTCTAAAGCAAAATGAGAGGGGCCGTGGACAGCACAGATTTGTCACTCAGAATATCCAATTTCAAGTGGATAACATTACGGCAACACAAACATTACAGAGCTATGAATCAGATACACAGATATTTGGAAGTGGAAGATGATATGTAGCTACGATACATATAAGACCTGACGATGAGATGGTACAACAGTACAAACAATCGAAGTTAGCTGATCGCACTATATATTCAGGATTTAACGCCACAAAATAAAATGGTTCAATCTAAACTCTACTAGTCCAAGGTAATGTGTTGTAAGTTAAAAAAAAATAGACATGGTATCCTAAAATTCAGCATATTTGCTCAATTTTAGTATTAACTTGTCCTGTAGCTCTTGCTGCCTGGGAAGAACAATCTGAGCACCTTGACCCGATGAAGAAAAATATCTCTCCAAAATCATCTGCAACCAAAGTAAATTAGTGAAGACCCAACACATATAATAACGTGTAGAATGTGGCAGAGTGATGCATACCACAGCAGCATAAGCGTCAGATTTGACGTCGCGGGCGGACCTTTTAACACCCCTGAAAAAATAGGTTTCAGACTCAGAGAATTTCCCAATTGAACTTGGCTTTAGTGGTTTTCGAAATAAAGTTCAGTTCAAATAGTCAACAGCATGCTGTTTCAATGAATTTGGCATTGTCAAGGATAAGCCAATCTGAGCAATTAGGTTAATTAGTCAGAATAATTTTGTATGGATGGTAGCATTTGTTTTCAGTAGAGACTTGGGTCAGTGATCCAATTCAAAAATTAAACAGAAATATCTAACAAGGCCAAGCTGCGTCCATGACATGAACAAACAAACAAACTTGCCAGTGCAGAGTAGAACTTACGTTGAGATCATGTAGCCAAGGGCATCAATTGACGTTCCATGCTCGTCCTGCAGATAAACCCTCAACCCCCTGCACTGTTCAAATAAACGCACTGAGACGACTCAATCACTGAACACTGAACCACCTGTGAAGAACACTGTCTCTTATCCTGATTACTATTGCGCTGACAAATTGGCAATTGTGTGACTGGAAGTGTGGAACTCAAAGAAGCGCACGCACCTGTCGGCGGCTTGGACGGCGAGCCTTCCGACGACGCTCCGCACCTTGTTTGACTGTGGCGTCTCGCTCCCATCTGCCGAGACCGGCAGACCGACGATGAGCTCGTCCGCCTCCTGCGGAACAGAGCAGGCATGGTAAATTCACAAATTTGAAATGTCGCACAGATTCAGGGAACGGAGCAAATTTCTACCTGTTGCTTAGCCACATCGAGCAGCATCAGCACCAGCTTCTCCCCTCGCAGCTTCAGAACCTGGCGGAATCCACCAACGCATCTTCAAATCGCAGGTCACCCAAACGGCAGCAAATTTTGAGTGTGAGTGCGAGGACGCGTACAGTGAGGGGGCGGGGCTGGGTGATGCCCCGGCCTACGGCGAGCCCCGTGCGGGCGGCGCCCAGGTCAACGCCGAGGCTGAACCCGCCGCCGTGCCAGAGCGGCCGCCGCGCGTTCGGCCGGAGCCGGGCAGGAAGCTCGCCACCAGCGTCGGCGCTGCAGGCGATGGAAGGAGGTGCGGCCCTGGTAGACTCGGCCCTCCAGCGGCGTGGCGGGCGCAGGGGAAGAATTCGAGTGAGCGGCACCGGCGCCACCGGCTTCGCGGTTGCCATGGCGGAGCCGCGGAGAGGAACGGTGCGGCAATGCGACCTGCGCTTTTTTTACCTTTTTGGATAGGGAACTGAGGGCATCTCCAACCGCTCCACCCAAACGGACGGCCCACCGCGTCCGTTTGGGTGCGGGCCATGGACGCGTGACAGCGCCCGCGTGTCCGTTTCGGCGCCGCGCCAACATGCGGACGCACCGCATAATCGGACAAATAAAAAAAAAAAATGGAAATTTTAAACGATATTTGATAAACATATGCCCTATTTTGGGCAAAATTTGTACATAGCCCTATTTTGGGCAAATAATGACAAAAGAAGCCCCTATATGGGCTTTTAAATTTAAACTAAAAACCCTCTATTAGGGTTTGGTCGGCGGCGCGGTGGCCGCCGGTGCGCCGCCTAGCCCCTGTGGGCAAAGTCGGCGTCGTCGTCGTCGTCGACGACGTCCCCCGGCGGCGAGGCATTGGCTCGACCGCGCCGGGGACTCGCCACGAGACCAGGCCTCCTCCCCGAGTGGGGTCCGAGCGACCCGAGAGGCGGCGCACGGAGAGCGCCCCGAGGCGCCGCCTCCCCAGCGCGCCACAGCGTCTGGCGGCGCTTGTCGTCTGGTGAACAGATGCCAGGATGGCTTATCTTGGGGCCGAATGGACGCTAGAGGATTCGGAGGGTTTGTGACTAGACGGGATGAACTTCCGGATGGTTTCCTCAAGAACTTGGCCAAGGCCAGAGGTTGAAGAAGAAAGACACAAGGAAGAACTCGCTCTAGATCACTATCTTCATTGATTTCCACAGGTTACAGGTTTGAGCTTACAAGGTTCTCTCTCTTCCGCGTATAGAGGTTCCTCTCTCCTTATATGGGGAGAGGGTGGCTTACAGGACAAGAAACCCTAATGGGATCTTTGACTAGACAAACTACTTTTACAAAGATACTTTACAAAGCTACTTTAATCATAGATGACCGGGGTCTTCTTTAAACAGGGAGGCTGACGTCCTCCGGCTTCTTTGGCCGTCATCCTCCTCTTTGTCTTCAGACCTTCGTTTAAAGCCACTTTGCTTAGCTCATCCTTGTCCGCTAGCTCAGGAGAGAATCTTTGACTGGTCCTGCCGACATGTTCTTTCTTCCGGTCTCCGGCATCCTTTCTATCCGGTCCTGGTATACCCCTCTTGGGGATACCGGCTTAGCTTACTTAGCCAAATTCCTATCTTTGAGTTCCGGTATAAATATTAAACCGGTATCTTGATGGAATAGACCATCCGGTTTGGCATGCCTTTGGCATACCGGGGGTCATCCCCCCAACATTAGTCCCAAGTCGGTATAGTCGGCGGATTCTATCCAACAGACCATGTCCAGGTTCCCATGTTCTTGTATACCGGTTTAATTTATCCGGCGCTCTGCTTGGCTCCGGCATCTTTGCCCGGACTCATGCCCTCTTTCTTTGCAAGGCATTCTCCGGCTGCTTATCTTCCGGCATCTCGTTCATTTATTACTTCCTCGGCGAAGTCGAGAATATATCGGGTCCCGCGTGTCAGAGACATGCGCACTGTGATGACGCGCCAGTGTCGGGGTCACTTCCGTTCGGCTTCCGCGCGTGCATTAACTGCTCCACGGATCCCAACTACTTCTTTGGATCCGTGTGCCCCTCCCTGTGGCTCTTCGCTATCGCGCGTGTATCGCCGCGCCACGTGGCGATACGCGGGGCGAACCGTCGCGGCCCACGGGCTGAACCGCTACGGTTCGGCGGTTTTTCAGCCCACCTCTTTTCCTTTATAAGGTCAAACCGCCCCTTCTCCTTCTTCTTCTTCGCACTCTCCAGTTCCTCGCGCACTACTGCTCCTTGTTCGTACGCCTCCGCCACTCCGTTCGCTTGCTCGAGTCCCGCCGCCCAGCAAATCTTCGCCAGTGCGCCGCCGGACACCGCCGGACTTCACCGCGGGAAGAATTTCTGTGGTGCCTTTCTCGCGGCCGCGACATTGGCGCTCCTTCAAGCTCTTCTCCGCCTCACCGTCGACGGACCTCTTCGCCTACAGCAAGCTCGCCTATTCACCGGCGAACTTCTTCCTCTGCGACTCCGCCGCCCCAGGTTAGGCCCTATCCGGGTTTACTCCTCTTTTGCTTGCTCTTTAGATCTTGAGTTGGAAGCGTATTTACTCCTTCTTTTTCTTTGCTTTTTCTCTCTTTCGTAGATCTTCTCGCGGGGGTAGTTCTTGGGGAACTTGTTTTTTCGAGTAGATTCCGGGGCTCCTCAAATCCGAATGTCTTCCGAACAATACCTTTCCACTTCTTCCTCCAGTAACCCGGAAGATCGCGCCTCCGACGGGGTTAGCGCAGATCTAGCCCAGATGGAATCTGACGGCGGCCAAGAGCAAGATGCCGGTAGCTCTAGCCAAGCTTCCGGCGCTGATTCTTCCGAGATCACTCGCGGAGCCTGGATGGGCTCCAGCGTTAGTCAATACGAGATTGACTGGCTATACCGGTCCCGGAGGATTCCGGAAGGAGTATCCTGCCGGATTCCCGGCGACGAGATCGAACCGGTGCCTAACCCCGGCGAATACGTCGTCTTCCTTGCTCATTTCGAGCGCGGCTTCGGCCTCCCAGCCTCTCCCTTTTTCCGGAGCTTTCTTGACTTTTACAAACTCCAACCTCACCATCTTCCCGGCAACGCCATTTTCTACCTCTCCTGCTATGTCACCTTTATGGAGGCTTACATCGGCATTCGTCCCACTCGCGAGACGTTTGCTCGATTCTTCGCCCTTCGGATTAATTCCGTTCAGGGCTTAGACATTCCTAAACCCAAACCCCCCGTACAATGCGGGTCTTGCATCATTGGCTCTCGTCAAGCGAGCCCCTTCTTCAAGTTTTCCGGTCTCGAGTCATGCCGGTTATGGCAAGGGACCTTCTTTTATGTTAGGAACAACGGCGCCGCAGATCTTATTGACCTGCCCCCTTTTGATCCGGCGCCGCCCACCAAGACTAACTGGAGCTACAATCCGAAGGAGTCTCACAACGAGACAAACCGGATTATACGCTTCATGAAACAGCAGATGAAGGACACCAACATCTGCTCTGATGACATCATCCGCACCTTCATCTCGCGCCGGGTGCTTCCTCTCAAGCGCCGCGCCCACAAGATGTGCGAGATGTATGGCCCGGCGATCCTACCAAGATCACCGGGCTCCCTCTCAGCAAGAAGGATGTCGTCCTTAAGGCCAGGCAGATCTGCCAGACCTCCATGCCGGAAGATTGGGAATGGGGCCTCCGGCCTCTTAGCTCTACTAACCCTCCGACCCAAGAAGTAAGAAATTACACAACTCGGGTCGGTTCACCGGAAGCTTTCATTGCGGTTAACCTCTTCTTTCTTTTTTGTTTCTTCAGGCCAAGGACCGTTTCCCCGGCATCGAATCCGACAAGCGAGGCCGTTGCCGGAAGCGCGGTCTCGACAAGTTTGACCCCGACCCCGTCATTTTTTGGCGTGACCTGAAGATGGGCCGGACTCCAGCCGCGCGCCTCGGCAAGTCTCCGCCGGAACCCGCCGGTTCGTCTGATGAACTGACCATCCTTGAGGTAGCTCTTCTTTTATACTTCTCATATTCCTTTGCTATTGTTCTTCTGTAGATGTTCCCTCAGCCAACATCAAACCACAGGTCCATGAGCATGTCGCCCCGCTGCAGGCCGAGGCAGGCCAAGAGTTTGTGGACAAACTCATGGCCCAGGGCAAGAAGAACAAGACCCCGGCTTCTGATGCCGGCTCAAGCCAACCTCCTCCTGCCAAGCGCTTCCGGACCGAACCTCTCGCGGGTAAGGTCGTTGCTGTGAGGCGCCACAAGGGCAAACAGATGCCGACCGCTACCGGGTAAGGCTCCACTTCTCTGCTTGTTTCTTTTCTCTTTTCACCAAGTTCCTTTCCGGTTGCTTTTTTCCCAATCTTTTCCTTTTTCTTTTTCAGCCCCGCGCTCAAGCTCGGCTCCAGGCCTGAGGGCTCTGCCGGTTCTGCCAGGACCTCAACTCCTCCTCCTCATTCCAGCCCGGCACCGTCTGGTGCCGGCAACACCTCTGCCTCCCCTCTGGGGGGCACAACAAGTCGGCGCGCGGCCCTACACCGCCAGATCTCGCGCGGAGGAGGACCTTGCCTCCCCTCCAGAGACCCAAGACACCAGCCGCAACATGGGCGCCGGAAAAGAACTCGGGCGGCGGAACCTTCGCTCCTCCCGTCCTCGAAAAGAAGAAAAAGAAGAAGACTTCCTCCAAGGCCGCGCCGGAAACTCCCGTGCCGGCAACCTCAACGCCGACGCCGCCGGAAACCTCTGCTCCTGAGGCAACCGGGGCCACGCCAACGCCTCCACCGACCCAAGGACCTCCTGCGACTGCGCCCAAGCCGCCGCCCGCGAGCCTTAAGATCACGGACTTCCTCAAGCCGGGGGCGTCCCGCGGAAAGGCCGCGGATGGCAGCGCCTCAAGCGGCTCGCAGCCTCTAGTGCTGCATGTCGGGCCTGCCGCCGTCGTGGTCCAGGATAAACCTTCCGGCCTCTTGGGCCGGATCGTTGAGCTGAAGCGCGGGGGCAAAGACTTGGGGCCTCTTCTCCCCTATGCCCAAAGATGGAATGATGCGGACATCTCCGCAGCTACCCGCGGCTTGGGGAAGGACCGCCTCCCGGCGCCAGATCCTGCCGGCCCTCGGTCCACTGAAGAACACTTCACGCGGCTCAAGCGTGCCGTGAAGGAGTTCGACAGCGCGTGGTACGACGCCACCAGCAACGTGGTGGTAAGTTCCACCAACCTTCTTGTAAATTTCCTTGATGCCGGTTTTCTTCTTTTCCGGATCTTGTCTATTCTCCCAGTCCCCGAGTTTTGGGTTTAGAGTGCAACTCTTAGCGCAAAACTTTCTTTTAAAGATATCTCCGAAACCGGCATCTTTCTCATAACATACTGCAAACTCCCAGTCCCCGAGTTTTGGGTTGAGAACGTAGGTCTTAGCGCAAAACTTTATTTTAAAGATACCGCAAACTCCCAATCCCCGAGTTTTGGGTTGAGAACGTAGGTCTTAGCGCAAAACTTTCTTTTAAAGATACCGCAAACTCCCAGTCCCCGAGTTTTGGGTTGAGAACGTAGGTCTTAGCGCAAAACTTTCTTTTAAAGACACCGCAAACTCCCAGTCCCCGAGTTTCGGGTTGAGATCTTGCTCTTAGCGCGAAACTTACTAGAAACGCACGAAACCGGCATAGCCAGTCCCCGAGTTTCGGGTTAAAATCCTTTGTTCTTTGCTAACATCACTTCCTTAAACAGAGCACGGCCGACGCCCGGAAGGCTCTCTTCGAGGAGCTTCTTTGGGAGCACCGGAATCTTGCTGAGGCGCACAGCAAGTGCCAAGGTAATTTCTCGCGCCTCCGGCATCTTTTTACCGGAAGGTTTTCTTTTCTTTGTGACTTACAAGTTTTTTGCACAACAGCTATCCCGGAAGCCTCCATTGAGGCCCTCAAGGCCCAGGTTGCCGCACTCCAAGGTACAACTTCTGTTTTTCCGGTTAACTTGCTTCTTTGTGTCTCATGTTTTTGTGTTTTCACTAACATCTTCTTTTTCGGCTTTTAGCTGAAAAGAAGCAGCTCATCCGGGATCACCAGAAGGCCTTGGAGGCCCAGAAGGAGATCTCCAGGGAGCTCAAGGACCAGGCTATGCAGGCCGGAGTC
>JAUUTY010000017.1:0-89080 GCA_030979885.1 Lolium multiflorum | reverse complement strand
TTTGAAATTTTCCTTCTTGCGGCCATTGTGTCGAACACTTGGTGGGCAGGAATCAAATAAAACCAAAATCACTATTTGAAATAGTGCTCTGGACAAATTTGGATCTCCACTTGATCAAACCTTGTCCCCTGGTCCCCTTCAACACAATGCCTCTAGCTTGCACCCCTAGAAATGGCTCCAACATGGCAATGCCATGCCCATCACACGTGCCTCACATCACCTTGCCATCTCTCACTCCTCTCACCTCTAGCCTTGCGGCCATGTCTCTGCTCCCACTTGCTCTCTTGAACCTAGCGGACTAGCCTTGGTGGGAGAGGAACGCCACGGCGCCGGGAACACGTCGTTGCCCCGCCGGCCGGGTCCCAGGGCATACCGAGGGTTGGCATGGCGCGAGGCTACTGTGTCGCCCCGTCGACTACGCACCTCCCCTGAACCCCCTCTTAGCCACACAGGCTTCACCACGGTACCGGGGAGCCCGCAGAGACATCCACTTGTCCCCCGACCATCGCCGCCGTCCCGCGACTTGCCCACGCCACTTTGCCCGCGCAGAATGTTGCACGCGCAGATGGCGTTAGGCACCGCCCGGCGCGCCATTGCCGCCGGGAGACCCGCCGGGAACGTTGAACGGCGCCACACCCTGCCTTCTGGCTACTCATGTACACTGTATTATGCTGTCCTTCATGATGGAAAGCTCGCCGCGATACACGGCCTCGATCCGCCGCTATAAAAGGGAGCTCCTCGAGCTCAACCCAGCACACCATCCTGTTCCACTCAACCTCCTCGGCCCTCCCTCTTCGATTGTCCACCGTAGCCACTCAATTTCACCGGAGCCCGTGACGCCACCGCGGAAGGAGGAGACGCCAGAAGCCACCCCCGGACCTGCCGTTTGTTCCTGGAGCTTCGCCGTCGTCCACAACGCCACCGCAGCACCTCTCCGACGATCGCCGCGCCGCCGGTGAGCCTCCGACCCCCCACCTGCGCCGCGCCAGTACCCCTCTCTCGCCGTCGACGACGATGGCTGTGAGCCGTCGGATCATCGTCTGATCGTGCGCCCCACACCGCGCGTACCGCTTCGCAGTTTATGAGGCGCTGACAGTGGCGCCCACTGTCAGGTGGCCCGCTCGTGCGAGACGCGTAGCTGGGCCGGCCCGTTTTCCTTTTCTCTCACGGGCCCGTTATTTTTCCCGCGCTGGCCCAGAAATTCAAATTCGATTTTTCAGTTTTAATTCAAATCCTTTTCAGATGCCAACTTCAAATTTAAATCTAGGGAGATCTACTGGGCCAAATTTGATGAATTTGGTGTTGTTGGAAAGCTTGTGAAAAGCTCTACCCAACCCCACTGGTCTCAGCCCAAAATTTGTTGTAGAATTAATGTGACAAAAATAACAAGGCAGGGCCTTTTCAAACTTCAAACTTTGATTAAAAATCAACCAAAAATGCTTTTGAGTTGATTCCAACTCTCAAATTTCACATTTCATATTGTATATCTGAATATGTAAAAATATGACATAGTTATGGGCTAGAATAAGTAATGTCTCTATGGCTATTTCTAGTCCATTTAAATTTTCCAAAACTATTTATTAAATCTTATGAGAGGTTTTCCCTCATTTAAATCTTGTCTCAAGTAACTCAACATGAGGTAGTGACCATGGTCTACATAATCTCATATTGAATTATTTGGGGATATTAAATTATGAATATGGTAGTGCTAAATTGCATGAGGTACTCTACCTCATTTAAATCATTCTCCCAAATGATAATGATGAATTGATGACTTTGGTCAACATGGGTTCATACATTATTTATTTGGGGAGATTAAATCTTAACAAGATTCAATGAGAGGAAACTATTTCTTCAAGGAACTAAATAGAAACCCTAATCAATATTGGTAATGAGAGGAAATTATTTTTCTTAAAAAGGAAACCAAGTCAACCAACATGTTACTAGTATTGTGATGCTAGAATAGCTTGTGTGAACCCATTTGTGTGCTTAGTCTAGCTCTTAAGCTTTGTTTGGTGATTGTTACCTCGTATCCGTTTTTAGACGCTAGTACCGAGGAGTACCAGGAGGAGGAGGTCTACTTCCAGGAAGAAGAAGACCACTTTGATCAGTACACCAATCAAGGCAAGCTATACTCTTGCAAGTCACTCTAATGCAAAGCTCTACTGGAGCAAGGCACCTTTGCACTCTTACTTTATTCTTAATGATCCAATCCCAAGATTTTACCCTCACAAGCTTTTACGTTGTTTCTCAAGGATTACTTTTATAGTTAACTTTGGTCTAAGTATAGAGTAGTACAAGAGTATCAAACTTAGCCTAGATAGCTAAAACTTAGTTAGCACCTCTCATGACTAGTGGCTAGTGCTAAAACTAAAATTGACTACCCTAGGTGGAGCTTGTGTTTTCAACTAAATTGAAAACCTTGGAATGATGAGTCATTCTATTGAAAAGTTTTGAAGGTGAATATGACCACTAAATGGCAAGGTGATTTTGACAAAAATTGATGGTTGGGTTCGGATACGACTTTCCAATTTCAAGTACCCCCACAATGCCCTGATTATGGGTGGGGCTTAACTGTTGGAAGTTTATGTACTTTAGTATGGGTTCCCTACGAACAAGTCATAGGGGTTATTATGCCGAGGCTGCCTCCGTGGAATGTGAAATGACGTGAAATTAGAGGTGAATGTCAAGCCCAAGCCCTGTCGTTCCGAGCTGACGGTTTTGTCTTCTTTGGGAGGCCAAGCTCATGAGAGGTGCCTATATACAGAAGGGTATGTAAGTGAAGGTTGTGGTTGATGCTCAGCGTCTTGATTCACGATTATTGAGGTTATCCCTGACGGAGGTGATCAAAAGTTGGCATAAGTGTACAACCTCTGCAGTGTAAGCCTATTCGAATAGCCGTGTCCACGATTTACGGACGATTGGAAGGGGCCATATTGTTCCGTTGTCAGATATTTTCTCAGAAAGAAATGATGATTTGAAAGGTGGTGATTTGAATCACAACTGAGTTGTGGGAATGACACTAATGTTCCCACCTGAGTTAGTTAGCATATCAAGAGTCTTTTATTAAATGCTTTTGAACCAAAATTGGCTTTATGCAAATAAACCTAGAGCTTAGCACCCCATTACTAAAATGGTTAGTACTTACCACTAAGTATTAGTTTGCAGTGCTTTAAATGCTCACCGGGCTGTGTCCACTGGCTATTCAAATGGTCAGACTATGAAGAGGAGCAGCAGTACCAAGACGACGGCCAGCAGGACGTCTACGACAACTAGGAGTATCTTCTGACGTCAAGCGTTGGCCTGAGGATTTGATAGTCCACTACAGCTACGCTTCCGCTATGTAATGTGTTCGTTGATCATTAGATCAACTATTTGTGTAATATTGGATCCTGTGATCTATATTTGTAAGACGACTATGGTTTGTAATGAATGATGACTTATGATATCATTTGTTATGTCTCGCAAAAACAACAATCTTCCCGGGATTGCGATGTATGGCATAATAGGCATCTGAACTTAAAATCGGGTGTTGACAATGGCTGAAACTCTGAAGCGACGAGGAGGGGAGGCGGATCAGGCGGCCTTCGACGCGGAGCAGAAGCAGCGGCAGGAGGCGGCAGCCGTGTAGGAGGAGTCGGACGATGACCACGACGACTAGAGCGAGCCTGGCCCGGAGGAGAAGGCGGCGGAGCAGAGGGCCATCCTCGCATCCGTCAAGACACTGAAGACAGCTGCAGCAACGGCTCCTGGAGGACACGATGGCCCACCGCGCTCTGGCAACCACACAATGGAGGGAGCAACGGGCGGCAGCGAAGTAGCGGAAGAGGGAGGGAGGCAAGGATGGGGCCGGGCCGTCTAGCGCTCCGGGGGACGGCAAATAGGCTAGGGAGATCATCTAGACGTTTTTCATTCCAAGTTGTAAAATATAATCAAATTTGAATAAAAAACTTTAATATTTTGTATTATTAACATATTTTGGGGCCCATTTGGGGGACGCGGCTAGAAAACAGACGCGCCTTCAAATTGCCACCACACGACGGCGTTCCCCAAACACTAGATCCGACGCTTTATCCGTACTCGGTTTGGAGACGATGCTCTAAGGCGAAGTTTGTCAGAGCATCTCCACCGGTGCGGCCCCGATAGCTATTTGGGGGCCGGCGCGGTTTTTGGGCTCACACCGGCGCGCCCTAAAAAGCGTCGGCGCGGTTTCGAGCCCAATAGAAGCGCCGGCAACCCCATGACGGCCCCTTCGCGAAGGGCGCAAATCGTGCGTGTCGGCGCCAAGGGCCACGATGGTTTCCGCGGGTAGGGCCGCCTTGGCAGCGATTCAACGGCCGGCAGGATCATAAATGCGATGCCTCGTATGCTCTACGGCCGGTCGCGGATGAAGCCACCGCTTCTCCACCCGCAGACGCCGCCGTAAATGCGACGCCTCGGCTGCCGAGCGGCGAGTTGGCCCCGCTTACTTAGTGCTCCCTCCGCCACGCTATCCTCTCCTCTCTCCACCACCGCTGCGCTATGCTCTACTCTCCACCACCGCCGCTTTCCTCTGCAGAACAATGTCGCGGTGGCTGCATATGACGTACTCGATGCTTGGTAGTAACGGCCGCACGCCGCCATCGGCGCCGCAACCACCACCGCAGCGATAGCCACCGCAGCCCGACGGTGAGTTCGACGTCAACTCCGATGACTCTGGCCGCTCCTACTTCGCCGAGTGGAACGAGGCGTACATAGCAGACAATGAAGCTGAGGCGACGGAGGAGGCGGCGTAGTGGGGCGAGCAGCATCAGGTCCCCGATGACCCTGAGCAGGCGGCGATCCTGGCCTCCTTCAACGCGCAGCGCTTCCGGAGGCTGGAGGAGGAAGAGCGCTAGTTCTTCAATGACGCCAACTTCGAGCACGCAGTCGAGATCTCATGCCAGCGGGCGGCCACAGAGGAGGTGGGACGTCTCCTCATGGCGACCGAGCGACAGAAACTCCTTGAGCTCAACGCTCAGCGCCAGGCCGAGGCGGCCGCCCACGAGCAAGCGAGGCTCGCCCATAATGAGGCATCTCGCCAGTGGCTTGCGTCTTTGACGGGCAGCGCCGCCGGCAAGCTCTAGCGACGCCGACGGCCATGCTCCACCGCCAAATGCGTAAAGCAAGGACGGAGAGGCGGGCACGGATGCAGGTGGCAAAGGGGAAGAACGATGACTAGGCAGGCATCGCGCGCCCCAACCGACGGCCAGTAGATTAGGGTTCGGTCTAGTTTGAATTTCAAGTTTTATGTAAAGTTAAAAGAAATTTCATTAGTTGCCCGTTCAAACTTATTTTGTGGGCTTCACTGATGTTTTACTGGTATGTGCATCGCTCTTCAAATTAGGTTGCAGGTGCCGACGACCTCATAGCGCAGTGCCGACACACCTGCCGGCGTTTATTTGGAGGCCGCCAGTAGAATGCTCTCAGGATAGTGTCGTAAGTAAGGCACCTAGGAATAGTTAGCCGCATAGCTGTCCTGTGAGTTGCGGTGTGTGGCTGTGTGTCTGAATCGCAACTTGTATTCTTAGTTGAGAGCTGTGACTAAAGAAAAAACCCGATGTGATAGTAGTGGGCGTGCCATACACACGCTTTGCGCCCACGTATGATTTGGACTTGCCACCATCCTCTTTTTGCTTGACTTCTGCTCTAGTGGGTCTTTTTAGCTTCTTTTCTATTCCCTACATCTCGTAAAATTTGTCTTACTTTATCAAAATTTAGATGCATGAGACAAAGGAAGTATTAAGATTTGTCAGACAATTCATACGATTTCCATGTAAAATACCTACTAGTATTAGGCATTTCTCAAAAAAGAAAGAAGTAAAATACCTAGTCCCCTTTAGAGATGCATGCTTATAGGGGAGTTTGTATTTGTTCTAAAACGGCATAGCAATTTTATTCTTTTACGTAGGTCTTAGAGCATCTCCGGCCGCGTTTCCTAAAGAGATTTGGGGTGTGTCAATCGTTTGACCTCCTCCACAGCCACGCGTCCCAAAGATTATTTCATCTGGCGTGGCTATATACGGTGTCCAGCGCCCCGAGTCCATGCCTGCTACAAGGGACACTGCGACGACGCTGGACAGGACAGAACGAAAACCTTCATCGCGAGTGGTGGGTCAGCATCGTCATCCACACAAGGTTGTCGCGCACCCGTCGCCTACCTATGTCCAACACAATTTAATTTTCGCGTAGCGGCGTTGCAGTTTCCCCAGATGCGTAGCAAGACGTCTCGTCAAGCCTTGTCCTGCTTGTTGGCGTTTATGCGTGGCCCCACCCTCTCGCCTGCCTCCGGCATATAAAACAAGGTGCTCACTCATTGCCCCTCCCACACAACCCTAGGACCACACAACCACAACCCTAGCTGCTACTACCCAACTTTCTCCACAGGCGCTCCATGGTGGGTTCATGTGGCGGCCGCCGCGGCCGTGGCGGGGGCGGTCGTGCTTCACGCTCGCTATTGCCTGAGGAAGAGGACTGCCCTTGCAACAAGTACTTCGAGTTCGTCGTCTTCATCAACGATGACCCTTTCGGCAAGAAGAAGCTCCCGGACGCGTTCGCCGAATTTCTCGCCGGCCGGGAGCCGGCTACGGTGACCCTGCGGCTGTCACCTCCTTCGTGTCCTACGTTATCTTCGAGGCACAATCTCTCGCCGTCTCTTCTTTTCTCGTTCCAGCTCCTTATAGCTCGAGGCCTACTCAGATGATACATGGATAGTGATCCTTTGGATTGCCGCTCACTTGTGTTTCTTGGTGGTTTCCTCATTGCTTCAAAAAAAGAAGAAACATACCGCAGTCTCACGATCGATTGCAGAGGTTGAGTTGCGAGCCATAGCTCTCTTGACGGTAGAGATGACTTGGTTACGCTGGTTATTGGAGGATTTTGGTGTTTGTGCTGCCGCCCCAAATCCTCTCTTGTTAGTGTGCCTGGGCATTTCTCGGGCAGAGCCGATCAAAGCCTGATGCAGCAAACCTAGGCCCAGGGTTGGCCTAGCCTGACCTGACCATCTGCCAAAAAATAGGCCTAGGCCCGGCCAAACCGAGTGAAAGCATGTCAAGCCGAGCTTCTTCACTAAATTGCATAAAATCAAAGCCTAGGCCTGGCTCGGCCCGGCTATCGGGCCAAAAAATCATGCCATGCCCAGAGGCATGATCGGGTCAGGCTTGGCCCGGGATTTTCGGGCTGGGCTGGGCCGGGCTTCCCATGCACATTGGTGTTGATGCCTCCTATGTGCGCGCTGTTATGCGGGATCAGGTTCTTGATCTACAACATGTGCCTTCCGAGTTACAATTAGCTGACTTCTTCATGAAGGGCTCGGACTAGAGAACAACATGGTTTGTTTCGCTCCAAACTCAGTTACTCAACGTTTTTGATTCACCATTAGTTTGAGGGGGGGAGGCGTTAGAGATGTATAGTCATTTTCCCTGTATAACGGGTTTCTCGCATAGTGTCGCATATGTATATGTCTTGGTTTTTGGCCCTGTGAATGATAGTTGCTCATTCCAACCGTATTAACATATAGATTTGTTTAAGTTATCCGCGCCACACTCGGCCGCTAGATGAACACAACCTTGTAGAAGCTAGGGTATTACTCATGCTAACCTACTGCTACCTACAACCTGCTACTCCGTATCTTCCATTCCCTACACACGCTCTTAATCTTGTTACCCACAAGCAAACGGGAGGACATGTTCGGTTCAAAAACTCTGCCATTGCGCTCTAAGTAAATTGATTCCAAGGTTCAGATAGGCACAGAATTGAATCCACTTCGAAGCTTTGCCGGTACTGTCCTCCCGCATCCTGCCCACCAGTTAAGCAGCGTGTCTGACAGTAGAGGGGCAAAGGTGCCGAAACCTATCCAGCCCAAAAAGTAGAACCAAACCTCTCGCTCCAAGAGTAAAACCACATGGGAGTCAACAACATGTGCATACATAGACGCATCAAATGTTACCGAATTTATCTTACCGAATTTAAGATGGCACAAATCAAATGTTGTAAACACTGACCAGCACCCAGTTTCTGAATCAGACTGTTAGATCAACCGAAGTAATACAGTGTACGTGCTGAACAAAAAAGTACCTCATTCTAATGGTAGTGCAATCACTAATGCCCCTTGACGAGCCAGGATGTCATACTCTCTTCTTGCTACATGTAGTCCCTCTCTGCCCATCTCCATAGTGAGTTAGTTATGTGCAATAAAGTGAAACATTGATAGCAGGGAAAGGCAGTGAGCGCGAGCTTAAGAAATTTCATATCATACATGTAGGACATTTAAATAAGCCAGAAGCATCAGAGTTTATTCTGAAAAAAATATAAATTTACAAAGTTCACTAAAAGAACTTTCACTTACTAAACGAAGAGTTATAACAATACAAACAAATCAAAGAATCACATAATATTAACTTGTCCCTGAACACCCATGACATTCCTGCGGAGATCAGGTCCACTGAATCTTATTCTGCCTGCATGTATTAAAAACATAAAAATAACTTACAATGTTAGAACTTACACAGACCAATAGCACAATAGTGATGAAGAGAAATAGCTAAGAACACACTACATACTAAGAGGAAACATATGGAATGATCCACAGATAATATTTTCGGCACCCGCTTTTCTGACATCAAGCAAATCAGTTATTTTGAAAGTGAAGACACGACCTGAATCTCATGTCCGCTGTGTAGTAACGCTTAGCCAATATCAAACAGACTACCATGTGTAATATAATATGAGAATATGAACTTCGAACCTCTTCCGTTAAGAAGCACATCAATCATCTTGCCTTTGTTGTTCTATGTCATAAGTACTTGACAAATTATACATACTAGCCGAGGTACGAGTGCAGAATAAGGTAGCTATTTCGTTCCCAGTAGAATTATTGAGAGAAATAAAAAAAAGACTGTTCATCTGCGAAACTGAGATACAACAAAAAAATATATAATTTCAGATAATTGAGATCGTTCAACAACCTTTCTTAATTAGGATAAGCATTTTTTTGGAGAACTGAGCTATTACTGTTACTCTAGGCACGAACCTGCACAAATGACAACTTCGATCTTCAGGAAATTCTAGAAACAACAGAATGTTGAAATCTGAGTTTACTAGAATTGGAACCAAGTGTGCTTAGCCAAGTAGTTGGATAAATATGGAGAAATTCTGAATCATAGAATTTCTCCAAATATGACATCTACATTATAAAAACCGTGGATCATAGATTTTCTCCAAACATGATAACTCCAAAGAGATATGCAGCAATTCTGAATCATAGAATTGCTACAAACAGGATATATGCATATTAAGCACAGCATAGTATATTTTGGGGGAGCTGGGCTATTACTTTTTTTGAAACAAGGCAAAAGATTTGCCATTTTCCATTGATTAAGGAGAAGTTTAGAAAGGTCTTACAAACCAACTCGGCATAAGCCAAGCCCGAGAACCAAAGCCTACTCTCGTGGCATTAAAATACACAAGGCCTTAGCCCCGGCGTGGCACCACATTGCCATCTCGTCCTTAATTTTCGCGATCAACATGAAAGATGTTGTTGCACTATTTTGAAAGACACGAGCGTTCCTCTCTTTCCAAATCTCCCAAGAAACCAACATAGCTAAGGAGGCCATCGCTTTCCTTGATTGACCTCTTTGTAGGATACTTTTTGTCCACCATTCCTTCACCGTCCTCCTATTGTGCCACGCCCTTGGGTCCACGTCATGAAGGCCAAGCCACTCCTTCAACTCAATCCATATTCTAGTGGTGAACCGGCATTTGTAGAGAAGATGATCGGCGGACTCTTGAACTTGGTTACATAACTTGCAAAGCACGCAACTTGGCCAACCCCTCTTTTGTAGTCTATCCGCCGTCCACACCCGGTTTTGGATAATCAACCAAGCAAAGAGTTTACATTTTGGAGGCGCCCATGGCCTCCACACCATGTCGGGCATGGTGGAAATGATGTGCCCCTCAAATTGCATCTTCTAGGCCGATTTGGCCGAATAGCACATCCGTCATTTGACAACTTCCAAGAGATGACATCGTTGTTGTTATCCACCAAATGGACGTTTTGGAGCATCTCCCAAAGATGGGTAAATTGTGCAATATGCTCGAAGGAAAGACCCCCTTGAATATCGATTTGTGTGACCCAAAACTCATTTGCCATAGCCTTCTTGACTGAAGAGTTCCTCTTTTTGGACCGCTCAAAGATGAGAGGGGCAATATCCTTCGGCCTTGTCCCATTTAACCAAGGAGCCTCCCAAAATAAAGCCTTTTCTCCATTTCCTATTGTAGGGTCGGCCTAGGATCACCATGCAATAACAATGATCGAGAGTTATTTGCGGCGGCTAGCTGGGCTATTACCATTGCTCTAGGTACGAAAATGCAATCATGGCAACTTCTCCAAGAAATTTTAGAAATAAGAGAATGATTAGATCAGCTCTTAACAGAATTGGAACCCAGTGTGCTTAGCCAAGTATGTGCTCCGTAGTGGTTTGATGGAGCAATTCTGAATCATAGAACTGCTGCAAACGGGATATCTGATAAATATGGAGCAACTCTGAATCATAGAATTGCTGCAAACAAGATATCTGCATATTAAGCATAGTATATTAAATTTTGGGAGAGCTGAGCTGTTACGTTACTCTAGGCACGAAAATACACGTATGGCAACTTCGATCTCCAAGAAATTCTAGAAATGATAGAATATTGAGATCCACGCTTGCTAGAATTGGAGCCAGGTGTAATTAGCCATGTAATTTGATAAATAAGGAGCAATTCTGAATCATAGAATTATTCCAAACAGGCTAACTATATATCTAAATACCGTGAATCAAAGAATTACTCCAAACGGGATATCTGATAAATATGGAGCAACTCTGAATCATAGAATTGCTGCAAACAGGATATCTGCATATTAAGCATAGTATATTAAATTTTGGGAGAGCTGAGCTGTTACGTTACTCTAGGCACGAAAATGCACGTATGGCAACTTCGATCTCCAAGAAATTCTAGAAATGATAGAATATTGAGATCCACGCTTGCTAGAATTGGAGCCAGGTGTAATTAGCCATGTAATTTGATAAATAAGGAGCAATTCTGAATCATAGAATTATTCCAAACAGGCTAACTATATATCTAAATACCGTGAATCAAAGAATTACTCCAAACGGGATATCTGATAAATATGGAGCAATTCTGAATTATAGTATTGCTACCAACAGGATATCTGCATATTAAGCATAGTATATTAAATTTTGGGAGAACTGGGCTATTACCGTTACTCTAGGGACGAAAATGCACGCATGTCAACTTCGATCTCCAAGAGATTCTAGAAATAATAGAATGATGAGATGTGCGCTTACTAGAATTGGAGCAAGGTGTGCTTAGCCAAGTATTGCATCCATCCTAAAGTAAGTGACTCAAGTAATTTGATAACTATGGAGCAACTCTGAATCATAGAATTCGTCTAAACAGGAAATCTGCATAAACAGAGAGGGCGTGAACTAAAAAAAGAGAGAAGAAGACCAGTTTAGATGGATGGATGTAAATCAGAAAGGCAGCAGCATATTCTCGGAGGGGCCGTGCGACCCTGGCGTTCATCTGGCCTCCGAATTGTTGATCAGGTCGCCTGGCCTTGCACGTGCCCACGAGGGGCACTCGTGGAAGGCTGGTTTCACCGTGCTCGTGAGGTCGCTGCAGACAGCACGTGAACTCGAAGGAGACGAGCTCCTGGAGTTCGCCGCTTGCCGACGACGCGGAGGATCGCGTCCAGGGGTGGCCGTCGGCATACATGAGCGCGAGGTGGACGGCGGCGAGAACACCAGGTCGATGTCCGTCGGCGAGTCGCCTCGCGAAGTTGGCAGCGAGCACCGCCAGACCGCCGCGGCTACAACGGCCCTACTTCAAACTCCATCGCTGGGGTTGATGCGATGGGAGATTAGCGGCGCAGAGACAGAGAGGAACGGATCTGGGAGGGGCGAAGCGAGATGGGATGGGGGGTGTGAGTCGTCGTGGACTCGGGTTTGGGAATCGTCGCGGTTTTCTTTCTTTCCAGTCGATGGGACCGATAGTGAGCATCTCCACTCGTCCCCCCGAGGGGCGCGCGAAGCGTTTTTAAATCCAGGACGGCAGAAGTCGGCGTCGCGCGATTCTCGTTTTTCGTCGGATTGGCTAAATTCGTCGGTGATCCCACGCCCCCGGCCCCCGGGGGCTCTGGGGACTCGGACGAGTGACGGGGAAGAGGCCGTCTGTCGGTGACTCGACGCACGAACCCCGCCGCCACGTCGAAATCTCCCCCACTCCTCGTATCTCTCTCGCCGCCGCCACCACCCGCCGGCTTGTTGCCCGGTTGCGCGCCCTCCTTGCCTATATTCGCCGTGTTTGGACGACGGCTGTCGCTATTTCTTGGCCATTTTGTTTCGGCACAGCACTCGTGCGTCGCTCGCGGCTCGGTTCTGACCACGCCGTCGGGTGTTCGTCATTGCCTCGCTAGGCCATGGACTCGGACGAAGAGGAGGGGCAGATGTTCGTCGAGCTTATACGAGAGAGATGGCGACGCGCGAAGACCGACGAGCACATGATCCTTGGTTGCTTGGCAAGCATGTGCGCCGGAGTGGCAACTCGTCGGCGTGGTGGGTCGGCACGGGTCGCGGAGTGCGGCCAGGGGCAGGCGAATGGAGGGCCTCTTTTGCATGTTTGTCGCCGACTACTTCGTAATGATCCATTGCCACGGTGAGGCGTTTCTACGACGTCGTTCGGGATGGCGAAACTATTTACGCAAATTATTATCTCCTCCTTCACTTTGATCCCTACTTCAGATACAGAAGCGGATTGCAGTTTGGTTAGATTTAAATCCTTTGCGAAGTGCCACGGTCGTTTGTGAGGATCTTTGAGCGTATGGAGCTCCGGTGATCTGCGAGATGACTATCTTCGGATGGCGGAGTCCACGCCCTTGATTGTTTCCCGGTAGGGCCGTCATAGCAGTGTTCGGGGACTATTTCTTGAGATCACCCACTGTCGAGACACTGAGAGGATCTTGCAACAAATGAAGCTAGGGTTTTCTACCCATAGGAAGCATTGATTGCATGCATTGGCAATGGAAGAGCTGTTCCGTTTGCGTGGCGGGGAATGTACAGGGTCACAAAAAAGGGCATGCTTTGTGATACTTGACCGGTGGCTACCCATGATCTATGGTTTGGCACTCTTTCTTTGGTATGCATGCCTGGATCCAATAATGACATCAACGTCCTAAACTGCTCCCAGGTTTTCCAAGCTTATTGAGGGTCATGCTCCTCCGGTGGACTATGTGATCAATGGTCGGCTGAGCGAAAGCATACTATCTGCAGTGGGTATCTATCCAAAGTGGGCAACATTTGTGAAAACTATCTCCAGCCCTAGCACCCCCAAGCTTTGCGAGTTTGTCAAGGCTCAAGAAGCTGCGAAAAGACGTCGAGCGAGCATTTGGTGTCCTACAGCAGAGATTTGCTTCGTCCGGTTCCCGCTATGACTTGGTCCAAAGATCAGATGTGGGAGGTGATGAAGGCTGTGTGTGCCTACACAACATGATTATTGAAGATGAGCGAAAACATCCGGTTCCTCTGGGTGAGCAACAACCATATGAGAGAGAGGGTCCTCTTGCACGACCTAATCACCGAGTGCCTCCATCATGGGCGCCTTCATTGCTATGCGCCGAGAGATTCGAGACTCTACAATGCAGTGTTTGCAAAGATGATGCAGTGGAGCACATATGGAGCTCAGGGGGCAGCTGTGCGCCGACGCCAACTGAGTACTGTCTTAATTTGTTTGAAAAATTGTAAAGTTGTGTGCTTCATTTGTTTGAGCACTTGTTAACATTGTACTGTTATCGCCGAATTTGTTTCGGCAATTTTCGACTCTTGTTTGCCGAACTTGTTAAATTTTATGTTGAATTTGTTTGAAATATGTCAAATGGTCGAGGTTGGGGTTTTCCTGCCGGGGGGACGGCTGGAACTTCGGCGCTCCCCACGCCAAATCTTCCTCCAATCCGGACGAAAATTTCGCCGGATTTGGGTGGGGAGCGCCAACGAGTGGGGATGCTCTAACCATGCATGCATGCGGAAGAAGACAAAGCGATAAGAAAACATACACCGAGCTATCATGGGTTGGCTTTGGCTCCGCCCCGGATGAAAGTCAGCCCTCCATCATCACCGACGATGAGATTGTTTGCAGTCTGGACATGTTCTCTGCCATTTACTGGATATAATTCTCTCTTTCTTTCATAACGTCCCACGCAAGTCTTTCCTCTCGCTCCCCTCGGTCGCCTCCTCCAGGCGACAGGGGAGCCAAAACCTAGCCCTCCCGCCGCCGCCACCTAGACCCCGGACCTCTCCCTCGTCGTCTCCCGAGGCAGCCGGCGGCGAAGCCGTCCGCCGCCGATGAAGGGGGCGGCGAGGTTCTATGCCTCTCGGGATCTCGCGCGGCCGCCTCGGAGGGAAGACCTCGCGCCGGACCGCGGAGGTCGTCGCCGTCCTGCGCCTCTCGCCGCGGCGTCGCGCCATCGGCCGCCTCCTGCTGTTCGCCGCCCGTTGAGTGCGGTTGCTCCCGGCGGCGCTCGGCGCAGGACGGCGTGGAGCTCCCGCTGCTGCGTCATGGACGACCGCGCTCAAGCGAGCGCTGGTGCGGTTAAGGCCGGCGGCACTCAAGCGAGCGTCGTGGTGTACCGGTCACGCTCAAGCGAGCGGGTGGCCTCAGATCGGGCGCCGGGGGAGCGGCCTGGGGATGCGGCGGATGCGGCCGGCGGTTGTTGAGCGTGGCTCTGGTTCTGCGCATAGACGCGCAAGCGCGCTGGCGGCCAGGGGTCCTTGGCGTGGTGGAGGCGTCGGGGTCACTGCGGGCAGGGCCGATCTGGGCCTCTGCGGGCCCATTGTGCGGTTCCTCGACGGCGCGGCGGCTTGGGACCAGACCTTTGACGGCTCCCGTCCCGATCTGGTGCTCCGGCAGTTGTTGGAGCAGAGTGTGGTGCTGGTTTTGGCTGCTGCGTCGGGTGTGGGCGTCTGGTGGTCGGCGGCAAGGTCACATGCTCTAGTGGCTGCGCTCCTTCAACCCGAGCTTCAAGCGAGCTCGATGGCGGAGATGGCATGCCAGGCGAAAGCTTTGCACCTATCCTGAGTAGGTGCCGATGACGACGGTGCCCACGGGAGCCGTACTCCTTCTTGAAGGCGTCTTCGTGAGCTTCATCTCCTGCTGTCGCGGGTGTCTAGTGTCCTCCTGGTGAAAACCTGAGCTCCTCGTGAGCGGGCGACGGCGACAGTTATGCCGCTACCTTATTGAAGGCGCCGCCTTTGGAGGCCTCAACACTTGTGGTGTGGTAGGTTTGCATCAACTAAGCATGGTTGCGTTGCAGCCGAGGATGGTGGACGCCGGGGCGGCGGCTCCGGACGGTGGATGTTGCGTCGAGGCGGCGGCCTCGAACGGCCTTGGAACTACAGGCGCATGGGGTGTGGCTGTGGTCTAACAAGGCAAGGGTGGCGTGCTCGTGCTACGTGGGTAGCGAGTCCGTCGGCTCGGTCGGCGCGATCGGATGGTCGGTCTGGCTGGCATGTCGGGGCGGCGGCTCCGGATCTCTTGGCGCGACGTTCGTGGTCTGCGGATGGTCATCTAGTGTGGCCTGGGCTACGAGGTGTCTAGTCCGTGCGGCGTTGCGGCTCAAAACCGAGCAGGGGAATCCGGAGTGGCGGCTCCGGGCACGGATGTGTTTGTTTTGTGCGATGGTGGCTTTGTGTCGTGTGGGCGACGAGGCTCTGTTGTTTGTGTGGTTTTCTGACCCTTTTTTCCTCAAAAATGGGGTCCTTTTGTACGGTTTTTAGGCTCGGTTTTCCTCATAAACTGGGTCAACCGGTCGTCTTGACTTTCTCCTCTATTGCGATGAATATAACAGTTCTCCTGTTGTTATTCAAAAAAAAAAAAAAAAAAAGATTGTTTGCAGTCTCGTTCGGGCCGTATCCGGCGGATGGCGGCGTCGTCAGCGTAATACCCATAGCAGCGCCTGAAACACCCAAACCAGGTGAGAAGAAGACATCGACAATCGACCAAAATACTCCTAGGCAAGACTGCTTTGTAAACAAATTTGATCTGTGGCTTGGACTCGGATGGAAACGAGAGACACTCTCCTTCCTAGTTCCTACGTACTACCTATATATGTAGTCTCCATACCGGCATACACTGAACCAGAGAACGACGCGTGCCACGCTCGCTGCGAGCAGGCTAAATTTTGGTAAATCCGGCACGTCATGACCAGAGCCTTCTATTCTGAATTGATGAAGAAACACGTTATCAACAGCTATTTTGGAAGCTGCTCCACAGGTTCCGATTTCTCATCTCAACGGTGTAAAGCGGGGCATATCCTCTACTACTACTACGCAGACTTTTTCTACTGAAGCGAGTATTCGAGTATAAACTTTTTTAGTTAATTGCCAGGTAATTGCATCCTCCTTTCCAGATTCCATGTGCGTTCCGCTACCACGTACGTACATGTAATGCACGTGTCACTGGTGGAAAAACAGGCTTCCGGGAAGCCCCATAAGTCGCGAAGGTAAAGGAACCGCGACTAATGGTACCTTTAGTCGCGGTTCGTGTGGCGAACCGCGACCAAAGGCCTGGGCCCAGGGCGCACGGTGGCCAGCTGGTGCACGTGGGGAGGCTTTTATTCGCGGTTGACGAACCAGCGCATTAAAACGTGTCGAGAGCCTTTAATCGCGGTTGGCGGGCGTAGGACTAAAGCCCCTCACTGCTCTATGCCCATCAGTAGTAACACTTAGCCATTTGGTGCCATTCTCTTCACAAGCTTCACAAGTGGGTGTTAGGTTTGCTTTTGGTTCCTCTTATGCATATAAGGTGTTTGATGAAATGCCCCAAGAGCATGAAACAAAGATATGAAGTGTTGGAGCCACACTTGAGCTTTCTCATTTATTTTTTCCTCCTCGATCGCAGTTAGCAACTTGAACCTTTGATGTGTCGTTGATAAAATGTGCATGTGTGTAGTTCATTGTTTAATTTATATTGTTTGTAGCTAGTTAGTTTAACAAATGCATGATGGTTAATTATATATTTTATATTATAATAATGCGATGAATCGACAATGGATGTCCGGTAACCGACTCTCCGGCGAGTTCAGTACGGGTTTGAAAGATTTCCTCGTAGTGGCCAATGCGAACAAGCAGGGGGGGTTTTGTTATCTGTCCATGTGTTAAATGTAAGAATCAGAAGGGTTACTCTTCCTCAAGAGATGTTCACATGCACCTGCTCCGGCACGGTTTCATGCCAAGCTATAATTGTTGGACCAAGCATGGAGAAAGAGGGGTTATAATGGAAGAAGATGAAAAAGGGGATGATTTCATCGATGAAAGCTATCTTGCTCATTTGGGTGATACTTTCATGGGATCTTGAGGTGAAGGAAGGTGAAGGGAAGGTGAAGAGGCACGTGATGATCCAGTTGATGATCTTGGTCGGACCATTGCTGATGCACGGAAAGAGGCTGCGAAACTGAAAAAGAGAGAGGGAGAATTTGGATCGCATGTTAGAGGATCATAGGAAGGCGCTGTACCCCCGGATGCGATGAGTAGTGCAAAAAATTTGGGCTGCACTGCTGGTTTCTTGCCCACGAGATGGAAGGCACGAGCGAGTGTAAATCGACTCGGCATTTGAAAACTTGCTGAAAATGTTGAAAGAATATGTTTCAAAGAATAACGAGTTGCCCGCCCTCGTACGAAGCAAAGAAGGTTGTACGCCCTCTATAGGTTTAGAGGTTCGAAGATACATGTGCATGCATCAACATTGCATCCTCACAAGCAGTGAATACAAGAATTTGAATGAATGCCCGGTGTGCCTCTGCATTGCGTTATAAGATCGGAGGCGATGACCCTGGTGACGACGATGTTGAGGGCCAGAAACCCGGGAAGAGGGTTCCCGCCAAGGTGATGTGGTATGCTCCTATAATACCACGGTTGAAACGTATGTTCAGGGAACAAAGGGCATGCCAAGTTGTTGCGATGGCACAAAGACCATAAGTCGGACGGGGAGTTGAGACACCCCGCGAGATCGACATAATGGAGAAAGATCGACGAGAGAGTTCCAGATGCCCACGCTGGCGCAAGGAACATAACTAAGATTTGGTCTAAGTACGGATGGCATAAATCCTTTTGGCGAGCAGGCTCCAGCCATAGTACCTAGCCCGTGACTCTATGCATCTACAACCTTCCTCCTTGGTTGTGCATGAAACGGAAGTTCATTATGATGCCGGTGCTCATCCAAGGTCCGAAAAGCACCGGCAGCGACATCGATGTGTACCTAAGGCCATTGGTTGATGAACTTTTTTACGGTGTGGGAGGGCAGACACAGGTGTCAGGTGTGGGATGAGCACAAAAGAAGAGGAATTTGACCTACGAGCGTTGCTTTTCGTAACCATCAACGATTGGCTTTGCTCTTAGTAACCTTTCGGGGCTGTCAAATAAGGGATACAATGCATGCCCGCACATGAGACCGAAAGTGTACATTTGCCAAATTGTAAAGAAGAACGTGTACCTTGGGCATCGTCGATTTCTTGATAAAGGTCACCCGTAAGAAAGAAAAGCAAGCATTACAACGGCAAGGCGGATCACCGGCCGAAGCCTGCGGAACGCACTGGTGTTGAGGTATTTGATATGGTCAAGGGTTTGAAAGTCATCTTTGGAAAAGGGTCCTGGCGGACAATCAGTTCCGAAGGGAGCTGACGGGCACGTATCCATGGAAGAAGAAATCTATATGCGGGGCTAGAATATTGGAAAGTCTAGAAGTCAGCTGCCAATCGACGTGATGCGCGTTACGAAGAATATTTGCGTGAACATCTAAGCTTCTTGGGCGTGTACGGAAGTCAAATGATACACAAAGAAACACGCGGGACCAGCAAGATTTGAAAGACCACAGTGACCGGCATGGAACGGTTTCAAAGGTCGTGCCGATACGCTACGACCAAAGAAGAGAAAGGTCATCTTTTTTGAATGCAACAGGCAGTGTGAAGGCCCGTCAGGATTCTCGTTCAATATAAAGGGAATAATAAAAATGGCGGCGGAGAAAGAGTTCCAAAACCTGAAGTCTCACGACTGCCATGTGATTATGGCCTCAATTGCTTCCCGGTGCTTTAGGGGGCTTCTACCGGAAAATGTTCGATTGCCCATTGTGAAGCTATGTGCATTCCTCAATGCAATTTCTCAGAAGGTAATCAATCCACGGTTACAGAACGATGTGGTCCAATGTCTTGTCAATTTCGAGTTGGTGTTCCCGCCATCCTTCTTCAATATTATGACGCACCTCCTGGTTCACCTAGTCGATGAGATTTCCATTCTCGGTCCTGTATTTCTACACAATATGTTCCCGTCTCGAGAGGTTCATGGGAATATTAAAGAAATATGTTCGTAACAATATGAGCAGAGAAGCATCGCCAAGGGCCCCTGGAAATGAGAGTAATTGAGTTTTATATGTTGACTTTGTTCAGCCTTAAGCGATTGGTCTTCCTCAATCGCGGCACGAGGGGAGACTAAGTGGGAAAAGGCACGATCGGAAGGAAATCAATGATATGTATGGACGGCCATTCTACGACTGAAGCACACCACACAGTTCTGACCAATTCCAGCTTGGTGGCTCCGTACTTTGAGAAACACAAGAATATTTTACGCTCGGACAACCCTGGGAAGCCTGAATCCTGGATTAGGAAGGCCCACATGGAGACTTTCAGCAGTTGGTTGAGAAAACATTTAATGAGTGACAATAAGGTTGTAGATCAGCTGTACATGTTGGCCAAGACACCATCTTCGACTATAACGACTTTCCAAGGGTACGAGATAAATGGGAATACATTTTACACGATCGCCCAAGATAAAAAGAGCACCAACCAAAACAGTGGTGTCCGCTTTGATGCGGCAACAGAGAATGGGCAAAAGGTCACATATTATGGTTACATAGAGGAGATATGGGAACTTGACTATGGACCCTCCTTTAGGGTCCCTTTGTTCCGGTGCAAATGGTTCAAGCTAACAGGAGGTGGGGTAAAGGTGGACAATACGGAATGACAATGGTGGATTTCAACAATCTTGGTTACCTTGACGAACCATTCGTCCTAGCGAAAGATGTCGCTCAGGTTTTCTATGTGAAGGACATGAGTAGCAAACCGAGGAAACGGAAAGATAAGAAAACGAGTACATCATGCGATGATCCAAAGCGCCACATTGTTCTTTCAGGGAAAAGAAACATCGTGGGAGTGGAGGACAAGACAGACATGTCAGAAGATTATAATATGTTTGCTGAAATTCCGCCCTTCAAAGTGAACACCGACCCAAGCATTAAGTTAAATGATGAGGATGCTCCATGGATACGGCACAATCGTAAGCAAGCAGGGACACAAGGGAAGAAATGATGTGTAATAATTTATTGTACCAAACTTTGTTGAATGAATCATGTGAATTATATTACCCGTGATGTGTTTGGTGTCCATTTTCGAATGATTCAATTGACTCGAGATAGCAACGATGATACATGAAATTTGGAGTGACTAAGTCATACTCCCGCATACATGAAATTTGGAGTGACTAAGTCATACTCCCGCATATAGGAAATTTGGAGTGACTAAGTCATACTCCTGCCATGAAATTTGGAGTGATTTAGTCATACTCACGCCTAGGCGTATAATATGCATACTCGTAGTCTTCATGCCCCGCCGTTGTAATGGTAGTCGTCGCCTTCTAAGTTTTGCCGTCGTCGGGCTGCCGTGTCGCTGTCGTCGGGGCGGCGCTCGTGGCACCGCGAGGTGGCGCGGCGGGGGATATCGCGGCCAGTGATGTAGTCCATGACGCTGTGAGAGTCCGGCCGTACCACCATAGCCGACGCCGGCCTCGTGGAAGTTCCAGGAGAGCGACGATCCTCCTCATACGGCGACGCCTCTCACGCCGATTGATGAAGAAGGCGTTCCAAGTATGCTGGTTATCGGGATGCCAGCGGGGATTCATCGCTGCTCCGGCGTGAGGTCGAGGTAGTAGTGGTTCGTGATGCCGCCGGCGCACGGTACAGACAGGAAGGCAGAAGACACGCCGCCGGCCTAGCTCCGGTAGACGAGGGTGTGATCCCGGCAAGGGTGGATTCGAGGCGCAAAGCTCCTCACCTGCTGGTAGGTTAGAGTGGGTGCGGTGGAAGCCATGAGAGAGTGATGAGAGATTGTAGAGATGTGATAATGGCCAAGCCGGGCTACATATATGTAGTGGAAAATGGCGGGAAAAATGGGAGCGGGAAGACAGGAGGCGGGAAGACGGGGAAGAAATGGCGGAAGAAAAGAGGCGGGAAGAAATGGCGGGAAGAAAGAGCGGGAAGAAAGAGGCGGGAAAACGAGGGAAGAAATGGCGGGAAGAGGCGAACGAGGCGGGAAAAGAGGGGGACAGAGAGAAAACGAGCGGCGGGAAGAGGCCGGTGGGAAGAGGGAGGCGGAAAAGATTTTTAAATGAATTAGTTTTATTTTTTGAATTTTTTGATATATTATTTGTATTTTTAAGATTTTTAAATGATTAGTTTTATTTTTTGAATTTTTTGATATATTATTTGTATTTTTAAGATTTTTAAATGAATTAGTTTTATTTTCTAATTTTTGATATATTATTTGTAGTTTTCAGATTTTGAAATGAATTAGTTTTGTTTTTCTTTATTTTTTGATATATTATTTGTATTTTTAAGATTTTTAAATGAATTAGTTTTATTTTCTTTATTTTTTGATATATTATTTGTATTTTTAAGATTTTTAAATGAATTATTTTTATTTTCTGATTTTTTTGATATATTATTTGTATTTTTAAGATTTTTAAATGAATTAGTTTTAATTTTCTGAATTTTTGATATATTATTTGTATTTTTCAGATTTTGAAATGAATTAGTTTTAATTTTCTGAATTTATTGATATATTATTTGTATTTTAAGATTTTGAAATAAATTAGTTTTATTTTTGAATTTTTTGATATATTATTTGTATTTTTAATATTTGAAATAAATTAGTTTTATTTTTCTGATTTTTTTTATATATTATTTGTATTTTTGATATTTTGAAATGAAAAATTTGAAAAACACCTTTAGCCGCGGTTGGCCTCGCCAACCCGACTAAAAGTCTTTCGAGGCAGGGGTCGGTGAAAAACCCTTGCGGTTGGCGAGGCAAACGCGACTAAAACACCTTTAGTCGGTGGTCCTCTGACACGACTAAGTAATCTCTAGGTATAAAGCGGGCGCGTCTCCCACATCGCAGTTCTCCTCGTTATGCAGCGGCGAAAAGCGGCGCCCCCGATGGAGAGGTCGCAGACGACGTCGCCGTCGCTCGCCGCGCGTCGACGTCAACGCGTGGTCGGGGCCGCTGAACACAGATGGCGCCGGTCGTCGTGGCCGAAGATCTCACCGCCTGCGTGGCGAGCTTGGGGTAGCACGCTCCTCGGCGCACACCTTCGCCTGCCGCCCAAGGGGAGACCCGGACCTTGACGGGGCCGTCGGGAGAGGAGAGGATGCGGCGCACGTGCCGTCGCCCTCTTCCTTTAGGGCCACCTACGCGTGCCTCCCTGCAGGCGCGCCCTTATCGCAAGGCCCGGACGGGCGGTAGCTGAGGGAGAGGGGCCGGCGCGCCAATCTCGTTTTTAACTTAATTAACTTAATAAAACAAACTTATAACAAAATTTGTAATTAGCTTAAGTTTGTTAACTTAAAATTTGTGTAACAAAAGTTTGTAACTTAAAATTTGTATAACTAAAATTTGTAACTTAAAATTTGTAACTTAAAGTTTTTTTTGTTTTAACTTAACACAAATCGGAGAACACACGCGCGTATACGGAGAGGTTTAAAGAATAACTATAAATTTGTAACTTAAAATTTCTATAACTAAAATTTGTAACTTAAAAATGAATTAAACATAGTTATATAATTTTTTAATAAAATTTGTATAACTAAAATTTTCTATTTTTATTAATATTTGTATAACTAAAATTTGTAACTTAAAATTTGTAACATAGTCATACTCGCCCCCTCCGCATACGCGCGGTGTGACGCCCGGCACGAGGTTGTCCTCGCCGCCATCTCCACGCCTCCTTCGTCGTGACGCCCCGTCTCGCGCTCTTCCGCGACACCCTCTCCCACCCCTTCCAGCTCGCCGGCCCCCTCCTTTTTGCCACCGCCCTTTCGCCACCGCCACCGCCCCTTCTTCACTTAATTAATTTGTTTTGACTACATGTTTTCAGGACTGACATATGGCGGACGATAGAGCTGACCCGATTCTGGACAACTATGATCCGGACGCTGAAGACCATATGTTCGGCATCATAAAAGGCGATTTTCCATATGTGCCGACCGGAGAAGAAGAAGATGATATCTCTTCTTATATGAACCTTGAGTGTGAAGATGAAGGGCGCCGTCAGCAAGCAGATGATGCCGAAGAAACGTCGATAAACGACGATCTTCAATTGGAAGTAGCAACCACCTCCGGCGCCGAGGTATATATATATATACATATTGAGCGTCTGGTGATACAAACTAACTGATTTGAATAAATGTGTGTGTACTAACGCGCGCGACTCTCTTTCTTATTTTAGCCCTCGGCCGGATCGTCGAAAAAATCGAGACGTCGTCAAAGCGTGGCGCAACCAAGACGATGAAACCAGGAGAAACATGCACCATCGATATTGTCGACGAAGCAACCGCAGGCCACTGGAGCCCAGCAAGAACGCCACCAAGTTTGTCAGCCAATGCGGAGCCGTTGTTAGAGACAACGTCTCGATCACCCGCCAGGAGTGGAATGAGCCAAAGAAGGCACGTGTTGGTTTCACTTTTGTCGATAAGAGAGAAAAAAAGATTGCTTCAACAAGCTTATGGAACATTTCGTTCTACCTCCGGAATACCGCAAATACGATGAGGAGGGTAACAAGATTGCGGAAAACAAGGAGAGGCGCAAGCTAGTCAATTCGCTCTTTCTAGGATGGCCAACGCATTCAGGAAATACAAGCAAAATCTAGCCCATGACTTTGTCAGCCAGGGCAGACTCCGAATTTCAAAGGACAATATGAAACCGCAACATGATTGGCCAGAATTTGTGAAGCAAAAGAAATGGGAAGTTCAGTAAATCGAAAAAAATAGGAAAATGCGGCCAAGAAGGAGTAC
The DNA here is from genome assembly GCA_030979885.1 of Lolium multiflorum. Classification (NCBI taxonomy): domain Eukaryota; kingdom Viridiplantae; phylum Streptophyta; class Magnoliopsida; order Poales; family Poaceae; genus Lolium; species Lolium multiflorum. Next base: position 64,897 of record JAUUTY010000017.1, on the reverse strand, counting down.
AATCATAAAATGGGGCCGGAGGGTATCGCTTTTGGCAGCCTAAGTGGGAGAAGATGGAGAACGAGCTGAGGGCGCGAGGAATCCGTCCAGGTACGGAGGGATGGGACCCAAGGGCCAAAAGCTGGTGGTACGGGCATGGGGATCGCTGAACCCGGAGACGGGGGTGTGTTTACCAGGGCAAAATAATTACACCCACCAAAAGCTTATTGAGGCAACGAGGGAGGCTCAAGAGGGGAGGGGTTCAACAGAGAACGACGCCCGACAAAAGCCCTCGGGAATCCGGAACACGGAGGACGTATACGAGGCATGGGGCCCATTCCGTGGAAAGTAGGGTTCCCCAGAACGATGACCCTCAGAAGCCGTAAGAGAAAGATGGATCGGGATGCGGATGTTGTGGCGAAGTTGGTAACGGAAATGGATGTGATGAAGAAAACCGTGAGTGTACTAGTCGCCGAAAGAGATGCAGCTCGGGCGCAGCATGAAGATCATCCAATGGATCTCGGAAGCTAGCAGCGGAGAAGAAGCAGCGTGGCTTCCCGGAGGCCTCCGGCTGGTGCACCGACGATAGAAATTCTGCACCGGAGCCTCTGGTGGTCCAAATTACTGCACCGGAGCCTCTACGCTGCCAATTAGACGATATAAAGGAGATGAAAGCATGTCATCTGTGTTATCTATCGGAACATGTCCAGGTAGCCATCGGCAGTGCTTTACCACCTAGAGCACTCCACCACAACAACCCCATTCAGATGGCTATGCTCGTGTGACGGTGGAGGAGATAGTCCAAGGGTTTGAGGACCAGACATTGACATTGCTACACCTGAAGGGGTGAAAAGACTTGGAGATGTCAAGCGCCCGTTCATTCTATGGCAGAAGAAATTTATCAATTTCCGGCGAGGCGCCAACAAGTCCACCCGTACGGTGGTGGTGGTGGCGGTGGCGGTGGCGTGGCGGTGGCGGTGGCGGTGACGGTGCGGTGGCGGTAGCGGTGGTGGTGGCGGTGGTGCTTCACCTAATACACCTCATTCACGTCGCCGACGCCGCCCCCAGTCCTTGTCAGCGGGTGATCAGACACCGGTACCGCCCCCAATCCACCTCGGCGAAGAAGAAGAAGGGTTATTAACCCGGACCCTTATGTACCTAAGAAAACAAAGATACCAGAGCCATCACTGACGCTCTCATCCCGAGGCCTTGGGAACTTAGTGTCGAGGAAAATGCGGCGGCCGTGGCTGCTCAGCATGAGAAATGGAAGGAGGAGTGCAAGAAGAAAAGAGAGGGCGAGCCCAAGCCAGTATTTCCGATGAGCAAAAGAAGTGGGCTAAGTTTTTGAACACACGTCCCAAGCCGAAGAATCTGCCTGACGACTATTTACGTGAACAATGGCAAGCACTCGAGTTCAAGAGGAACAAAGAGTTGGCGGAGAAGCAATGGAGGAGAAAAATTAGAAAGGGGAAAGAAGTTGCCCAGCTCGAACAAAGTAAACAATCGATCGCCCCGCTCATAGTGCAAGCCACCGGTCCGGATGCCCCGATATCATAGCAACTGCGGCGACACATGGATTGACTGTAACGAGTGCCGAGAGAACAAGCGGCCGAGTTAGGTATCACTCTTCGTGCACTGTTAGGCCTTGATGAGGCGCCAATGAAGGACGTAGTATTTACATATGTGCGGAATGGATCTCGTCGAGCCTGCGCAGGAAGGGGATCTACCTCGACAAATGAAAGTCTGCTAAATTGGTACAAGGGTTACATAAAACATGAAAACGCCAAAGACTATATCTATGCGGAAGTTAAATATGAGCATCACTTCAAACATTCATGGGTACAAATTCCTCGAGTGAATTGTTCCAATTTATTCAATCTGCGCGACCTCGACAAATCTATCATCGGTTGCTACGTTCTGTAAGTGATTTATTAATTTCTACCCCATCTCGTTCATTGGCCTGCACTATATATATATATATATATTGTCCTAACTATCTTGTTGTGTACGCTATATATTATGCAGAATGAAGAAGTGGGAAATGCGAATAAGGAGCATCCATGATGTTGGGTTCATTGACCCACACATCGTTAATTCACATGTGTTAGAACACCACCCCGCCGACGTGGAGGATGACCTGTGGCGGTTTATTAGAAAACAGCAACAGAAAAGTGATATTCTATTTCCTTACCATTTTGGGTGAGTGTTTTGTCTTGAGCATTCTCTTTTGTTTACTCCATGCATGGTATGTGGCTAATCGATGAGTTATGCATACTGTGCATGTATCGTGTCCGCAGGTTCCACTGGATTCTTATGGTAATTCAAGTTCAGACCTCCTCGGTTCTCGTCCACGACTCTCTGAATATGGATTCGGCGCTTTGGGGCGACATGAGAAAAATGATGCAAAAGTAATTATTTTCATTCATTTACGCTCTATATCGATCGGCCTATTTCGTTCATCATTTCCTAATATCAAGTAACTAATTAATAACTCTCTTGTTTATTTAATTTTCTTTGCCTCGTAGGGTTTGGAGACGGTTCGTAGATACCAAGGTCGGTGAATTCAAAAAAGAGCTACATTTTAAAATGGCAGTGCGGACGACTGGGGGCCACCGGGGACAATCTATGTGGATACTATGTTTGTGAGAGGATCCGGAGATACTGCAATGAGCGGGACCAGACGTGTGAGAACAACATCCTGAGGAATAACCTCAGGAAGACGCTTAGTCCGAAGCTCGCTTGACCACTTCAAGAGGAACTAGCTGGATGGTTGGCGAGGAAGTCATCGATCCTAGAGGAGAACACTATTACGATGACGTAGAACTTTATATGCACAGAATTTGTAACTAACTTGTTCAAAATTGTATATGGTCATCGATATTGAATATATATTGTATATGGTCATCCGATATTGAATATATATTGTATTCCTCTTGAATTCTTTTTGGTTCTAATTTCAAATTTGTTTGAAATTGTACATTCATATGCATGTATGTATACAGTACGTAGAATATGAAACTCCTTCAAAATTAAAACCCAAAAGAAATAAAACAATACAAATTAAAAAGAAACCAGATTTAGGGAGGGGCTAAAACCCTAAACCCTCGGAGGTTTAGTCGCGGTTGGCGAGAAGAACCGCGACTAAAGGTCCTCACGGCCTGCCGCCCACGTGGACGGGCCTTTAGTCGCGAATGATGGAGACTCTTACTTTGGTCCGGTTGCGCAAAATAAAGAATGTGCGTAACCGGGTAAGCCCTTTGTTTTTTCGGTGGACTAATGGGTTCTGCGGGTCATGTTATATATATCTTCTTATTCTTATTTTTAATAACAGATTGCTGGTGTCGGTGGTGATAGTTTCCTAATCCCCGTCTCAAAATCACGCATGTATCTTGCCCAAAAATCACACGGACATTATAACAATAGACTGTTGGTACGCACAGAAAAAAAAAGTAATACTCCCTTTCTTCTGTGAAAGAAGACGAATAAGTTTTTTCAAAAGTTAAACCATGCATGTGTAGTTTGACTATTTTTTTTTAACTCTACAATATCAAATCACTTCTACTAAATGCATCATCAATCAAATATATTAATAATACTTCTCCATCCGGTCCATAATAATTGTCGAGAACTTAGTATAAAAGTTGTACTAACTTAGTATAAAATCCCTGACACTTATTATGGATCGGAGGGAGTATATTTATTTGCTCCCTCCATCCACGAATAGATGCGTATAAATTAAGTTTAAAAAATCGAATCTTTCAAAGTTTTACCAAATACTCAAGGCAGTTCATTACAAGCTTTGAGGCGCAAACAATAAAAATGACTTTGATCACAATGCTTAAGTAGGTTAAGCGAAGCAAAAAATGAGTAATTATAGAATAATGAGGAGTGCGGGACCAAAACAAATTCAAATTCAGTATAGAACAAAACTTCAGTGCTCATGTAACAAAAAAAAGACAGCAAGCAGAGCAAAAAATTGCATTAATTGAAAGAAAAAAAATGTTCATTGATACGTCCAATTTGCATCACTATTTTATATCATAATTTGCTGTTATTCATTGATATATTTTATATTGGGACACAATACTTATGTTATTTCATCTATTTTGCATGTTTCATCATTATTGGAGGATCAAGCACCGGAGCCAGGATTCGGAAAAGCACCGTCCGAACGCAATATTTCGGAAGATCAAGCGTGGAAGGAAATTATACCAAAAATCCTATTTTTCAAGATGACGAAGGAAGCGAGAAGGAGGAGCCGAGAGGACCCAGGGTGGGCCCACACCCTAGAGGCGGCGCGGCCCATGGCACGGCCGCGCGTCGCATGTAGTGTGGGGGCCCGTGCTCGCCTCCTTTTCTTCGCGAAATCCTTCGTCCCGAAAATCAAAGCCATGGAGGGTACCTCGATTCTGACCGCCTGCGGGGCGGAGAACACGAGAGAGAAGAGTCTCGGCGGGCAGGAATCCGCCGGGAAACCCGGAGGAGGAAATCGACGCCATCGTCACCATCATCGAACTGTTCATCATCTCTATCACCATCATCATCATCTCCACCATCATCACCGCCGTCTCCACCGCTGGACACCGTCACCGCCGTAGCAATTTGGGTTTGATCTTGATTGTTTGATAGGGAAACTCTCCCGGTATCGATCTCTACTTGTTGTTGATGCTATTGAGTGAAACCATTGAACCAAGTTTATGTTCAGATTGTTATTCATCATCATATCACCTCTGATCATGTTCCATATGATGTCTCGTGAGTAGTTCGTTTAGTTCTTGAGGACATGGGTGAAGTCTAATTGTTAGTAGTGAACTATGGTTGAGTAATATTCAATGGTATGATATTTAAGTTGTGGTATTATTCTAGTGGTGTCATGTGAACGTCGACTACATGACACTTCACCATTTATGGGCCTAGAGGAATGCATCTTGTATTCGTTTGCCAATTGCGGGGTTGCCGGGTGTAAACCTAAACCCCCGTTGGTATATGATGCAGGAGGGATCGCGGGATCTCGAGTTTAAGGCTGTGGTTAGATTTATTCTTAATTACTTTCTTGTAGTTGCGGATGCTTGCAAGGGGTATAATCACAAGTATGTATTAGTCCTAGGAAGGGCGGTACATTAGCATAGGTTCACCCACACAACACTTATCATAACAATGAAGATTATTTAGGCGTATGTAGCGAAAGCACTAGACTAAAATCCCGTGTGTCCTCGAGAACGTTTGGTCATTATAAGTAAACAAACCGGCTTGTCCTTTGTGCTAAAAAGGATTGGGCCACTCGCTGCAATTATTACTTTCGCACTTTACTTACTCGTACTTTATTCAACTGTTACATCAAAAACCCCACAATACTTGTCCGTGAGCATTTACAGTGAATCCTTCATCGAAACTGCTTGTCAACACCTTCGCTCCTCGTTGGGATCAACATTCTTACTTATCGAAAATACTACGATACCCCCTATACTTGTGGGTCATCAAGACTATTTTAGCGCCGTTGCCGGGGAGTGAAGCGCTATTGGTAAGTGGAATTATAAGGAAACTTTTACTGTTTGTGCTGATTTTATTTCTGCATGCTGCTATAAGTCGTTATGGAGAGATCTTCTCTTCAATTTTTATTTGGGAAATCTACTACTACCGCAACGGTAGTGGATGAAGCGCCAGGGAGGAAGTGATACCATATAAAATACCTATGAAAATTATTGAACGTGTTGGGATAAGCTATGAAGGGGATGGAACTGTCCATCTGGTGATCATTTACTATTTTTGCATGAATTATGCGGGTTATTCAAATGTGCGGGTTGCTATGGATAAAGTGAGGAAGAAACTATTCTCTTTATCTTATGGTAAGGCGGCACAAGGTATCCCAATTTGGGGATTCTCTTGAATGGAATGATATTGTGCCCCGGTTTTATTCTAAGTTCTATCCTCCAAGTGAAATTCACAAGGAGATGAATCGCATATATAATTTTTGGCCTCATGATGGAGAGAGTATTGCCCAAGCTTGGGGAGATTGAAGTCTTTAATGCTCAAATGCCCCATTCATGAGCTTCTGGTAAATATTATTGACTAATTTCTATGCAAGACTTTCTTTTAAGACAAGACCTTGTTGGATACTTCTTGTTCGGATCATTACCACCAAACGAAGAGGTTTAAAAGGACCTTCTTGATCGGATCCAAGAAAATATGAAGGTTGGGAGAACGACAAGGATAGAGAATCAAGTATAATTTATGATTATAAATGCATTGAAGCTTTTATGGATACTGATAAATTTCGTAATATGAGTGCTACATATGGTCTTGATTCTCAAGTTCTTTTAAATCTTTATAAAGCTTTTGCCTCTCATTATGAATTGCCAAGAAGAATTTTGATAAGTATCATGAACCTTATAAAGATAAAATTGATTCATCTATTAATAAATACGTTGTAGTTGAAGCTATGAGTCATGTTATTCTGGCTTATATTGAAAAACTCCTTTCCTATTTAAATGAAGGTACTCTGTTATAAATAGTGCGGTTCATAAAAGTGAAAAGAAACCTGTAGAACACTTGAAGAACAAATAAAAGTTGAACCTGTTGTTAAAGATCTTGTGACTGGAAATGTGGAGGATGGTCATATTATTTTCTGAAGATGCTTCTAATATTGTTTCACATCCTAATAAACCCAAACAAGCTAGTGTTCCTATGCTATCGTTAGAATTGGTGATCATTGCTATTATGGATTATGTGATATTGGTGCAAGCGTTAGTGCTATCCCTTATGAGCTTTACACGGAGATTATGCATGAAATTGATTCTTGTGAACTTGAAGATATTGATGTGGTTATTCAGCTGGCTAATAGAGAAACTATTTCTCCAATTGGTATTGTTCGAGATGTGGAAGTTTTATGCGGTAAGATTAAATATCCTGCCTGACTTTTTGGTACTTGGTTCTGCTTCTAGTGATTATTGTCCTATTATTTTTGGTAGACCTTTTCTAAATACTTGTGGAGCTATTATATTGCAAGAAAGAGAAAATTTTGACTAAATTTCTGGTGAATCTTATGAGTTTAACTTCTCTAAATTTACTAAAACTCCTTATAAAGCTGATTTGCCTAATGATTATTTTAAATGGAGCAGTGTGCATCTATTGTTCTTGTTCCTAACAATCCTTTGCAGCAACATTTGGAGGATAGCGAGTAAGTTTTAGGAAAAGAAAGAGATGAGCTTGAGGAAATTTTTCTTCGCCAACCTATTCTCAAGCATGATTTACCGGTGGAAGATTTGGGTACAACACCGCCACCAAAGGAAGATCCTGTTTTTGATTTAAAGCCTTTGCCCGATAATCTTAAATATGCTCATATTGATGATAAGAAAATATATCTGTTATTATTAGTTCTAAGCTTTCAGAGATTGAGGAAGAAAGGTTATTGGAAATATTGAAGAAGCACCCAGGAGCTATTGGCTATACTCTTGATGATTTGAAAGGGATTTCTCCTTCTATTGCCAACATGCTATTAATATGGAAGATGATGCAAAACTGTTGTTGAACATCAACGTCGTCTAATTCCGAAGATGAAGGAAGTGGTAAGGAATGAGGTATTAAGACTTCTTGAAGCTGTATTATATATCCTATTGCTGATAGTAGATGGGTTAGTCTGTGCATTGCGTTCCCAAGAAAGGAGGAATGACTGTTGTGCCTAATGATAATGATGAGCTCATCCCTCAAAGAGTAGTTGTAGGGTATAGAATGTGCATTGATTTTGAAAAGTTAATAAAGTTACTAAGAAAGATCATTACCTTTACCATTTATTGATCAAATGCTAGAAAGATTGTCTAAAAATACTCATTTTGCTTTCTTGATGGTTATTCTGGGTTTTCACAAATTGCTGTTAAAGCTAAAGATCAAACCACTTTCACTTGTCCCTATGGAACTTATGCTTATAGGCAGTATGCCTTTTGGTTTATGTAATGCTCTGCTACTTTTCAAAGATGCATGTCTGCTATTTTTCATGGTTTTTGTGAGAGTATTGTAGAGGTATTCATGGATGATTTTTCCATCTATGGGAATTCTTTTGATAGTTGCTTGCGAAACCTTGATAAAGTTTTGCAGAGATGTGAAGAAACTAACCTTGTTCTTAATTGGGAGAAATGCCACTTTATGGTTAATGAAGGAATTGTATTGGGACATAAAATTTTCGAGAGAGGTATTGAAGTTGATAGAGCTAAAGTTGAAGCAATTGAGAAGATGCCCTATCCGAGGGATGTTAAAGGTATTCGTAGTGTTCTTGGTCATGCTGGGTTTTATAGGAGATTTATTAAAGATTTCTCCAAGATTTCAAAGCCTCTTACTAATCTTGTTTTTGATGATGATTGTAAGGAAGCTTTTGAAACTCTTAAGAAAGCCTTAACAACTGCTCCTATAGTTGAACCTCCTGATTGGAACTTACCCTTTGAGATTATGTGTGATGCTAGTGATTTTCTGTAGTTTTGTTCTTAGACGAGTAGATAAAAACTGAATGTTATTCATTATGCTAGTAAAACTCTTGATGCTGCTCAAAAAATTATGCTACAACTGAAAAAGAATTATTAGCTGTAGTCTTTGCGTGCGATAAATTTAGATCTTATATTGTTGATTCAAAAGTTACTATTCATACTGATCATGCTGCAATTAGATACCTTATGACAAAGAAAGATGCTAAGCCTAGCCTTATTAGATGGGTACTTCTTTTGCAAGAATTTGATTTACATATTGTAGATAGGAAAGGTGCTGATAATCCTGTTGTGATAATTTGTCTAGATTGGAAAATATTGCTTATGATCCTGTTCCTGTTAATGATAGTTTTCCAAATGAACAATTAGCTTGTAATAAAGGTGAGCTCGCGAGGCAGTCCTTGGTATGCTTATTATGCTAACTTTATTGTTTCCAGAGTACTTGCCTCCAACTTTTCAGCTCAGCAAAGGAAGTTCTTTTATGACTTGAGGCATTATTTCTGGGATGACCCACACTTATATAAAGAATGAGCGGATGGTATTATGCGAAGATGTGTTCCCGAATATGAACAACAAGAGATATTGAGTAAATGTCATGGTAGTGCTTATGGAGGACATCACCCCGGAGAAAGAACCGCGCAAAAGGTTCTACAATCAGGTTTTTATTGGCCAACTCTCTTCAAGGATGCGAGGAAGTTTATTTTATCTTGTGATGAATGCCAAAGGGTTGGTAATATCTCCAGACGTAATGAAATGCCTATGAATTATACTCTTGTTATTGAACCGTTTGATTGTTGGGGATTTGACTTCATGGGACCTTTTCCGTCTTCAGAAGGTAACACTCATATACTTGTTGCTGTTGATTATGTTACTAAATGGGTGGAAGCCATACCTACAAAAAGTGTTGATGGTGAGACCTCTTTAAGAATGCTTTTAGATATTATTTTTCCTAGATTTGGAGTGCCTAGATATATTATGACTGATGGAGGTTCTCATTTTATTTATGGAGGTTTTAGAAAAACTCTTGCTAAGTATGGTATTAATCATAGAATTGCTTCCGCTTATCATCCTCAAACTAGTGGTCAAGTAGAATTATCAAATAGAGAGATTAAATCTATTTTGGGAAAGACCGTTAATAAAACTAGAAAGAATTGAGCTAGTAAATTGAAGGATGCACTATGGGCTTATAGAACTGCTTATAAAAATCCCATGGGAATGTCACCTTATAAAATGGTTTATGGGAAAGCTTGTCATTTACCTTTAGAACTAGAGCACAAAGCTTATTGGGCTGTTAGAGAATTAAATAAAGATCCTAAACTTGCTGGTGATAAGAGGTTGTTGCAATTAAGTTCTCTAGATGAATGGAGAAGTGAAGCTTATGAAAATGCTAAACTCTTTAAAGAGAAAGTTAAAAAATGGCATGATAGAAGGATTATCAAAAGAGAATTTAACATTGGGAACAAAGTCCTATTGTATCGGTCTCGTCTCAGATTCTTTGCAGGGAAATTACTCTCGAAATGGGAAGGACCGTATGTTGTCGAGGAGGTGTATCGTTCAGGAGCAATCAAAATTAGCTCTCTCCAAGGCAATGCCACGCAAGTGGTGAATGGACAAAGACTCAAGCATTATATCTCAGGTGATTCTTATAATGTAGACGTATCGATATTTCTTATGTTCCATGCACATTATTGATGTTATCTACATGTTTTATGCACACTTTATGTCATATTCGTGCATTTCTGGAACTAACCTATTAACAAGATGCCGAAGTGCCGGTTGCTGTTTTCTGCTGTTTTGGTTTCAGAAATCCTAGTAAGGAAATATTCTCGGAATTGGACGAAATCAAAGCCCAGGGGCCTATTTTTCCACGAAGCTTCCAAGTCCGAGAGACGAAGAGGGGCCACGGAGGGGCCACACTATAGCGGCGCGGCCCCTTGGCCGTGCGGCCCTGTGGTGTGGGGCCCCCGTGCCGCCTCTTGACCTGCCCTTCCGCCTATAAAAAGCCTCCGTGACGAAACCCCCCACCGAGAGCCACGATACGGAAAACCTTCCAGACGCCGCGCCGCCGATCCCATCTCGGGGATCCAGATCGCCTCCGGCACTCGGGAGAGGGGAATCATCTCCCGGAGGACTCTACGCCACCATGGTCGCCTCCGGTGTGATGTATGAGTAGTCTACCCCTGGACTATGGGTCCATAGCAGTAGCTAGATGGTTGTCTTCTCCCCATTGTGCTATCATTGTCGGATCTTGTGAGCTGCCTAACATGATCAAGATCGTCTATCTGTAATTCTATATGTTGCGTTTGTTGGGATCCGATGAATAGAGAATACTTGTTATGTTGATTATCAAAGCTATGTCTATGTGTTGTTTATGATCTTGCATGCTCTCCGTTATTAGTAGATGCTCGGCCAAGTTGATGCTAGTAACTCCAAGAGGGAGTATTTATGCTCGATAGTGGGTTCATGTCTAGTGAATCTGGAGGGGTGACAAGAACCTCTAAGGTTATGGATGTTGCCACTAGGGATAAAACATTAGTGCTATGTTCAAGGATGTAGTCACTAGTTACATTACGCGCAATACTTAATGCAATTGTCTGTTGTTAGCAACTTAATACTGGAGGGGGTTCGGATGATAACCTGAAGGTGGACTTTTTAGGCATAGATGCAGTTGGATGGCGGTCTATGTACTTTGTCGTAATGCCCAATTAAATCTCACTATACTCATCATGATATGTATGTGCATGGTCATGCTCTCTTTATTTGTCAATTGCCCAACTGTAATTTGTTCACCCAACATGCTGTTTGTCTTATGGGAGAGACACCTCTAGTGAACTGTGGACCCCGGTCCAATTCTCTTTACTGAAATACAATCTGCAATACTTGTTCTACTGTTTTAGCAAACAATCATCTTCCACACAATACGGTTAACTCTTTGTTACAGCAAGCCGGTGAGATTGACAACCTCACTGTTTCGTTGGGGCAAAGTACTTTGGTTGTGTTGTGCAGGTTCCACGTTGGCGCCGGAATCCCTGGTGTTGCGCCGCACTACATCTCGCCGCCATCAACCTTCAACGTGCTTCTTGACTCCTACTGGTCCGATTAAACCTTGGTTTCTTACTGAGGGAAACTTGCCGCTGTGCGCATCACCTTCCTCTTGGGGTTCCCAACGGACGCGTGTCGAACGAAGAGACAATACGTCAACCACGCGCATCAAGCAAATTTCTGGCGCCGTTGCCGGGGAGATCAAGACACGCTGCAAGGGGAGTCTCCACTTCTCAATCTCTTTACTTTGTTTTTGTCTTGCTTAGTTTTATTTACTATTTTGTTTGCTACACTAAATCAAAATACAAAAAAATTAGTTGCTAGTTTTACTTTATTTGCTATCTTGTTTGCTATATCAAAAACACAAAAAAATTAGTTACTTGCATTTACTTTATCTAGTTTGTTTTATTTACTGTTGCTAAAATGGCCAACGCTGAAAACACTAAGTTGTGTGACTTCACAACCACAAATAATAATGATTTCTTATGCACACCTATTGCTCCACTGCTACTACAGCAGAATTCTTTGAAATTAAACCTGCTTTACTGAATCTTGTTATGCGAGAGCAATTTTCTGGTGTTAGTTCTGATGATGCTGCTGCCCATCTTAATAATTTTGTTGAACTATGTGAAATGCAAAAATATAAAGATGTAGATGGTGATATTATTAAACTAAAATTGTTCCCTTTCTCATTAAGAGGAAGAGCTAAAGATTGGTTGCTATCTCTGCCTAAGAATAGTATTGATTCATGGACTAAATGCAAGGATGCTTTTATTGGTAGATATTATCCCCCTGCTAAAATTATATCTTTGAGGAGTAGCATAATGAATTTTAAGCAATTAGATACTGAACATGTTGCTCAAGCTTGGGAAAGAATGAAATCTCTGGTTAAAAATTGCCCAACCCATGGACTGACTACTTGGATGATCATCCAAACCTTCTATGCAGGACTAAATTTTTCTTCACGGAATTTATTGGATTCAGCTGCTGGAGGTACCTTTATGTCCATCACTCTTGGTGAAGCAACAAAGCTTCTTGATAATATGATGATCAACTACTCTGAATGGCACACGGAAAGAGCTCCACAAGGTAAGAAGGTAAATTCTGTCGAAGAAACCTCTTCCTTGAGTGATAAGATTGATGCTATTATGTCTATGCTTGTGAATGATAGGACTAATATTGATCCTAATAATGTTCCGTTAGCTTCATTGGTTGCACAAGAAGAACATGTTGATGTAAACTTCATTAAAAATAATAATTTCAACAACAATGCTTACCGGAACAATTCTAGCAACAACTATAGGCCATATCCTTATAATAATGGCAACGGCTATGGTAATTCTTATGGGAATTCTTACAACAATAATAGGAGTTCACCCCCTGGACTTGAAGCCATGCTTAAGGAATTTATTAGTACACAAACTGCTTTTAACAAATGTTGAAGAAAAGCTTGGGAAAATTGATATACTTGCTTCTAAAGTTGATAGTCTTGTTGTTGATGTTGATCTTTTGAAATCAAAAGTTTTGCCTAATGAGAATCATCATAATAAAATTGTTACTACAGCAAATGCCATTCAAGTTAGAATTAATGAGAATATAAGATTAATGGCTGAACTGCGTGCTAGGTGGGATAGAGAAGAAAATGAAAAACTAGCTAAAGAAAATATAGCTAAAGTTTGGACTATTACCACCACTAGTAATGTTAATGCTACACATGTTGCTGCACCTCCTACTCATACTAATAAAAGAATTGGTGTTAGCAATGTTTCCACTTCTAATGCAAAGCGCGAAAAACTGCCTGAAACTGCTAAAACTGCTGAAACTGTGATAAAGCTGCTGAAATTTTTTCCAACATTGGGGATGATGATCCCATTGCTTTAGATTATAATGGTTTGAATTTTGATGATTGCCACATCTCTGAAGTTATAAAGTTCTTGCAAAAACTTGCTAAAAGTCCTAATGCTAGTGCTATAAATTTGGCTTTCACGCATCATATTACAAATGCTCTCATAAAAGCTAGAGAAGAGAAATTAGAGCGCGAAGCCTCTATTCCTAAAAAGCTAGAGGATGGTTGGGAGCCCATCATTAAGATGAAGGTTAAAGATTTTGATTGTAATGCTTTATGTGATCTTGGTGCAAGTATTTGTTATGCCTAAGAAAATTTATAATATGCTTGACTTGCCACCGCTGAAAAATTGTTATTTGGATGTTAATCTTGCTGATCATTCTACAAAGAAACCTTTGGGTAAGGTTGATAATGTTCGCATTACCGTTAACAATAACCTTGTCCCCGTTGATTTTGTTGTCTTGGATATTGAATGCAATGCATCTTGTCCCATTATATTGGGAAGACCTTTTCTTCGAACTGTTGGTGCTATTATTGATATGAAGGAAGGTAATATAAAATATCAATTTCCTCTCAAGAAAGGTATGGAACACTTCCCTAGAAAGAGAATGAAGGTACCTTTTGATTCTATTATGAGAACAAATTATGATGTTGACACTTCGTCTCTTGATAATACTTGATACACACTTTCTGCGCCTAGCTGAAAGGCATTAAAGAAAAGCGCTTATGGGAGACAACCCATGTTTTTACCTACAGTACTTTGTTTTTATTTTGTGTCTTGGAAGTTGTTTACTACTGTAGCAACCTCTCCTTATCTTAGTTTTGTGTTTTGTTGTGCCAAGTTAAGCCGTTGATAGAAAAGTAAGTACTAGATTTGGATTACTGCACAGTTCCAGATTTCTTTGCTGTCACGAATCTGGGTCCACCTCCCTGTAGGTAGCTCAGAAAATTAAGCCAATTTACGTGCATGATCCTCAGATATGTACGCAACTTTCATTCAATTTGAGCATTTTCATTTGAGCAAGTCTGGTGCCATTTTAAAATTCGTCAATACGAACTGTTCTGTTTTGACAGATTCTGCCTTTTATTTCGCATTGCCTCTTTTGCTATATTGGATGAATTTCTTTGATCCACTAATGTCCAGTAGCATTATGCAATGTCCAGAAGTGTTAAAAATGATTGTGTCACTTCTGAATATGTTAATTTATATTGTGCACTAACCCTCTAATGAGTTGTTTCGAGTTTGGTGTGGAGGAAGTTTTCAAGGATCAAGAGAGGAGTATGATGCAACATGATCAAGGAGAGTGAAAGCTCTAAGCTTGGGGATGCCCCGGTGGTTCACCCCTGCATATATTAAGAAGACTCAAGCGTCTAAGCTTGGGGATGCCCAAGGCATCCCCTTCTTCATCGACAACATTATCAGGTTCCTCCCCTGAAACTATATTTTTATTCCATCACATCTTATGTGCTTTTTCTTGGAGCGTCGGTTTGTTTTTGTTTTTTGTTTTGTTTGAATAAAATGGATCCTAGCATTCACTTTATGGGAGAGAGACAGTAGCATATGGACAAGTATGTCCTTGGTTTCTACTCATAGTATTCATGGCGAAGTTTCTCCTTCGTTAAATTGTTATATGGTTGGAATTGGAAAATGATACATGTAGTAATTGCTATAAATGTCTTGGGTAATGTGATACTTGGCAATTGTTGTGCTCATGTTTAAGCTCTTGCATCATATGCTTTGCACCCATTAATGAAGAAATACATAGAGCATGCTAAAATTTGGTTTGCATATTTGGTTTCTCTAAGGTCTAGATAATTTCTAGTATTGAGTTTGAACAACAAGGAAGATGGTGTAGAGTCTTATAATGTTTTCAATATGTCTTTTATGTGAGTTTTGCTGCACCGGTTCATCCTTGTGCTTGTTTCAAATAAGCCTTGCTAGCCTAAACCTTGTATCGAGAGGGAATACTTCTCATGCATCCAAAATACTTGAGCCAACCACTATGCCATTTGTGTCCACCATACCTACCTATACTACATGGTATTTTCCGCCATTCCAAAGTAAATTGCTTGAGTGCTACCTTTAAAATTCCATCATCACCTTTGCAATATATAGCTCATGGGACAAATAGCTTAAAAACTATTGTGGTATTGAATATGTAATTATGCACTTTATCTCTTATTAAGTTGCTTGTTGTGCGATAACCATGTTCACTGGGGACTCCATCAACTATTCATTGTTGAATTTCATGTGAGTTGCTATGCATGTCCGTCTTGTCTGAAGTAAGAGAGATCTACCACCTTATGGTTAAGCATGCATATGTTAGAGAAGAACATTGGGCCGCTAACTAAAGCCATGCTCCATGGTGGAAGTTTCAGTTTTGGACAACAATCCTCAAATCTCAAATGAGAAAATTATTAATTGTTGTTATATGCTTATGCATAAAAGAGGAGTCCATTATCTGTTGTCTATGTTGTCCCGTATGGATGTCTAAGTTGAAGAATAATCAATAGCGAAATCCAATGCGAGCTTTCTCCTTAGACCTTTGTACAGGGCATAGAGGTACCCCTTTGTGACACTTGGTAAAAACAATGCATTGTGATGATCCGGTAGTCCAAGCTAATTAGGACAAGGTGCGGGCACTATTAGTACACTATGCATGAGGCTTGCAACTTATAAGATATAATTTACATGATGCATATGCTTTATTACTACCGTTGACAAAATTGTTTCATGTTTTCAAAATCAAAGCTCTAGCACAAATATAGCAATCGATGCTTTTCCTCTATGAGGACCATTCTTTTACTTTCAATGTTGAGTCAGTTCACCTATTTCTCTCCATCTCAAGAAGCAAACACTTGTGTGAACTGTGCATTGATTCCTACATACTTGCTTATTGCACTTATTATATTACTCTATGTTGACAATATCCATGAGATATACATGTTACAAGTTGAAAGCAACCGCTGAAACTTAATCTTCTTTGTGTTGCTTCAATGCCTTTACTTTGAATTATTGCTTTATGAGTTAACTCTTATGCAAGACTTATTGATGCTTGTCTTGAAGTGCTATTCATGAAAAGTCTTTGCTTTATGATTCACTTGTTTACTCATGTCATATACATTGTTTTGATCGCTGCATTCACTACATATGCTTTACAAATAGTATGATCAAGATTATGATGGCATGTCACTCCAGAAATTATCTGTGTTATCGTTTTACCTGCTCGGGACGAGCAGAACTAAGCTTGGGGATGCTGATACGTCTCCGACGTATCGATAATTTCTTATGTTCCATGCCACATTATTGATGTTATCTACATGTTTTATGCACACTTTATGTCATATTCGTGCATTTTCTGGAACTAACCTATTAACAAGATGCCGAAGTGCCAGTTGCTGTTTTCTGCTGTTTTTGGTTTCAGAAATCCTAGTAAGGAAATATTCTCGGAATTGGACGAAATCAAAGCCCAGGGGCCTATTTTTCCACGAAGCTTCCAGAAGTCCGAAGAGAGACGAAGAGGGGCCACGGAGGGGCCACACTATAGGGCGGCGCGTCCCCCTTCCGCGCCCTGTGGTGTGGGGCCCCGTGCCGCCTCTTGACCTGCCCTTCCGCCTATAAAAGCCTCCGTGACGAAACCCCAGACCGAGCCACGATACGGAAAACCTTCCGGAGACGCCGCCGCCGATCCCATCTCGGGATCCAGGAGATCGCCTCCGGCACCCCCGCCGAGAGGGGAATCATCTCCGGAGGACTCTACGCCGCCATGGTCGCCTCCGGTGTGATGTGTGAGTAGTCTACCCCTGGACTATGGGTCCATAGCAGTAGCTAGATGGTTGTCTTCTCCCCATTGTGCTATCATTGTCGGATCTTGTGAGCTGCCTAACATGATCAAGATCGTCTATCTGTAATTCTATATGTTGCGTTTGTTGGGATCCGATGAATAGAGAATACTTGTTATGTTGATTATCAAAGCTATGTCTATGTGTTGTTTATGATCTTGCATGCTCTCCGTTATTAGTAGATGCTCTGGCCAAGTTGATGCTAGTAACTCCAAGAGGGAGTATTTATGCTCGATAGTGGGTTCATGTCTCCGTGAATCTGGAGGGGTGACAAGAACCTCTAAGGTTATGGATGTCTTGTTGCCACTAGGGATAAAACATTAGTGCTATGTTCAAGGATGTAGTCACTAGTTACATTACGCATAATACTTAATGCAATTGTCTGTTGTTAACTTAATACTGGGGTTCGGATGATAACCTGAAGGTGGAATTTTTAGGCATAGATGCAGTTGGATGGCGGTCTATGTACTTTGTCGTAATGCCCAATTAAATCTCACTATACTCATCATGATATGTATGTGCATGGTCATGCTCTCTTTATTTGTCAATTGCCCACTGTAATTTGTTCACCCAACATGCTGTCTCTTATGGGAGAGACACCTCTAGTGAACTGGACCCCGGTCCAATTCTTTCACTGAAATACAATCTACGCAATACTTGTTCTACTGTTTTCTCGCAAACAATCATCTTCCACACAATACGGTTAACTCTTTGTTACAGCAAGCCGGTGAGATTGACAACCTCACTGTTTCGTTGGGGCAAAGTACTTTGGTTGTGTTGTGCAGGTTCCACGTTGGCGCGGATCCTGGTGTTGCGCCGCACTACATCTCGCCGCCATCAACCTTCAACGTGCTTCTTGACTCCTACTGGTCCGATTAAACCTTGGTTTCTTACTGAGGAAAACTTGCCGCTGTGCGCATCACACCTTCCTCTTGGGGTTCCCAACGGACGCGTGTCGAACGAAGAGACAATACGTCAACCACGCGCATCAATTCCTATAATGTTGATGTTGATATTATTCAAGTGGAAACACCGGAGGCTTTCATCAAAGGGCAAATTGACAGTCCGCCAGAACTCGACTTTGAATAGGTAACAGTACTGGTAATGAAAAGTACGCAATTTACTTTCCGAACAATATTTTTGCTGTTTTTGGAAAATATGAAAAATTTCGAAACGGAGTGGAAAGGACGCACGAGGGGGCGCCACCATAGGCCGGCGCTGCTGGGCCCGCGCCGCCCTATGGTTTGGCCGCCTCGTCGCCCTTTCCGACTCTGGTTCGATCTGGTACTTTCCGTTTGTCGTGAAATTTTGCTATATAATCCCCCGGACCCCTGGAGGTCCGTATATCGTGTTCTCGACGTGTTTTGTTTCGAGTTGTTTCGCCAGGATCTGTTTCGGTCTAGAAGCACCATGGCCTCCAACAACAAGGGCAAGGGGCTTTCGGAGGAGAAGTGAAGGAGGTGCCATCAAGACAAGAGCAGCAAGCCGGAGGGAGCAAGCAAATCTTGGTGGGATCTGTTGACACTCGACGTTCTTTTTCTCATAACCTGCAGGGACCTCTACCACCCGCTCTTAGCCTCGACTCCTTCCCCATGTTGGAAGAAGTTCTACGGATTACCGATGAGTTTTGTGATCAATATCGGGCTCTAAGAAGAGAAGTGGAGATACTCCAGGAGGAGAATTGCCGTCTCCGAAGAATGCTGGAATACCACTCGATTTGCATCAAAAGGTCATCATCGCCAACTTCAGATAACAATGAATCTCTTCGAGTCTTAGTGCAGAATTGTCAAGCTGAGAAACTGAAGTTGAAGGAGCTTATTAAGAAGCGCGGGAGGAGTTCATCACCACCATCTCCGCAGGAGTAATTCATCATCAGTATTGGCATCCCCTTGATTTGTTCCAAGCTTGGGGGAGTGCCGCGGTATCACATTATCACTACCTTTTACTTTTATTGTCAAGTAGTGTCATATCATGAGTAGGGAAGTTATCGTATAAGATGGGTTGCAGTTTGGAAGTATCTCTCCTTTAGTTGGTTATCTATGTATCCCTTGGTGTGAGTTATCGTTATGGAATATTAATGAGAAGTCTTATCATCTACATATTGCACATCTTATTCTAGTTTGCAATCTCTATCATATGATTTACCTTGTTGTTAGTATTGGTATCACTTTGGGAGCATTGAATAAATCTATTTGGTTTTGGCAAACTTAGCATCGGTCAATAGCAACAACACTTTGTGGTTTAAGTAGAAAAGAGAAATACATGTAGATGTTTCATTGTCTTTCTTGTTAGCTCATAGCTTATTATTCTGAAGTTAAAATTGTTTGTACTTACAAGGAAGATGCATGATTGTTTCTATCATATGTATATTTGTTTGTTTCCCTCGACTCTTATGCTTGCTAATTAACCTTGCTAGCCAAAGACCTGTACTGAGAGGGAATACTTCTCGTGCATCCAAACCTTAACCCAAACCTATGTCATTTGTGTCCACCATACCTACCTACTACATGGTATTTTCTGCCATTCCAAGTAAATACTTCATGTGCTACCTTTAAACAATTCAAAACTTAGTATCTCTTATTTGTGTCAATGTTTCATAGCTCATGAGGAAGTATGTGGTGTTTTATCTTTCAATCTTGTTGGGCAACTTCCACCAATGGACTAGTGGCTTCATCCGCTTATCCAATAATTTTGCAAAAAGAGCTGGCAATGGGATTCCCAGTCCCAAATTAATTAAACTAAATAGACACTCCTCCATGGTATGTGATTGATGGACGGCACCCGAAGGATTCGGTTAGCCATGGCTTGAGAAAGCAAAGGTTGGGGGGAGTGTCATCATCATAATAAAACTAAAATAAAAGGCACTCCTTCATGGTATGAGATTGTTGGCAGGCACCCGAGGATTCGGTTAGCCATGGTTTGTGAAAGAAAGGTTGGAAGGAGTGCCACACAAAATAAAAATAATATGGGAGCCGCTCTTTGAAGGTTGTTTGGCAAGGGGTTAGAGTACCCGCTACCATTCGTTGACAACAACAAACACCTCTCAAAATGTTACTTTTATTCTCTTTATATGATTGCAAAACTGAAAAAGCTCTAGCACATGATTTAATCACTGCTCCTCTGCGAAGGGCCTGTCTTTTACTCTATGTTGAGTCAGTAAACCTATTTCCCTCCATCTCAAGCAAGCACTTGAGTAGTTGTGATCAAACCATTATATTGTGATTTGCCTCATCATGTCTTTTATTCTTCCTTGTTTAGTACAAGTTTTATCTGAATGAATATAGCTTTGCAAGTTATCAATGATCATGAAAAGACCATTATGATTGAGTATGCAAGTTGTGCCTTATAAACTTTAACATGAGAGCGCTACTTAATGAGATAAGTATAATCTGTTAATTGTTCTCTGACCAAGAACGAAGTTTGCCATCACCAATTATGATTTCTTATGCACCTTTATTTGTGATTACCTTATACTTGTTTCAAGTTGAGTTATAAGAGGTTGTTTACTATAATGTCTTGTGTGAATGAATATGATGCTTCTTGTCCGTATTTTATTTATCGACTCTTCACTCCATAAACATGTGGTCCTGTCTATCGAGCTCAGTTTCGCTTGGGGACAAGCGAAGTCTAAGCTTGGGGGAGTTGATACGTCAATTTGCATCACTATTTTATATCATAATTTGCTGTTATTTATTGATATATTTCATATTGGGACACAATACTTATGTTATTTCATCTATTTTGCATGTTTCATCATTATTGGAGGATCAAGCACCGGAGCCAGGATTCTGCTGGAAAAAGCACCGTCAGAACGCAATATTTCGGAAGATCAACTGTGGAAGGAAATTATACCAAAAATCCTATTTTTCAAGATGACGAAGGAAGCGAAGGAGGAGCCAGGAGGACCAGGGTGGGCCCACACCCTAGGGCGGCGCGGCCCATGGCCCGGCCGCGCCGCCATGTAGTGTGGGGCCCACAGCCCCTTTCGCCTCCTTTTCTTCGCGAAATCCTTCGTCCCGAAAACCTAAGCCACAGAGGGTACCTCGCGAAGAGTTACAGCCGCCTCGCGGGGCGGAGAACACCGAGAGAAAAGAGCTCTCCGGCGGGAATCGGGGAAATTCCCTCCGGGAGGGGGAAATCGACGCCATCGTCACCATCATCGAGCTGGACATCATCTCCATCACCATCATCATCATCTCCACCATCATCACCGCCGTCTCCACCGCTGGACACCGTCACCGCCGTAGCAATTTGGGTTTGATCTTGATTGTTTGATAGGGGAAACTCTCCCGGTATCGATCTCTACTTGTTGTTGATGCTATTGAGTGAAACCATTGAACCAAGTTTATGTTCAGATTGTTATTCATCATCATATCACCTCTGATCATGTTCCATATGATGTCTCGTGAGTAGTTCGTTTAGTTCTTGAGGACATGGGTGAAGTCTAATTGTTAGTAGTGAACTATGGTTGAGTAATATTCAATGGTATGATATTTAAGTTGTGGTGTTATTCTTCTAGTGGTGTCATGTGAACGTCGACTACATGACACTTCACCATTTATGGGCTTAGAGGAATGCATCTTGTATTCGTTTGCCAATTGCGGGGTTGCCGGAGTGACAGAAACCTAAACCCCGTTGGTATATCGATGCAGGAGGGATCGCAGGATCTCGAGTTTAAGGCTGTGGTTAGATTTATTCTTAATTGCTTTCTTGTAGTTGCGGATGCTTGCAAGGGGTATAATCACAAGTATGTATTAGTCCTAGGAAGGGCGGTACATTAGCATAGGTTCACCACACAACACTTATCATAACAATGAAGATTATTTAGCCGTATGTAGCGAAAGCACTAGACTAAAATCCCGTGTGTCCTCGAGAACGTTTGGTCATTATAAGTAAACAAACCGGCTTGTCCTTTGTGCTAAAAAGGATTGGGCCACTCGCTGCAATTATTACGTTCGCACTTTACTTACTCGTACTTTATTCAACTGTTACATCAAAACCCCCCTGAATACTTGTCTGTGAGCATTTACAGTGAATCCTTCATCGAAACTGCTTGTCAACACCTTCTGCTCCTCGTTGGGATCGACATTCTTACTTATCGAAAATACTACGATACACCCCCTATACTTGTGGGTCATCATTCATGAAGATTAAAACATGAGAATAAAAGTTTGGACTATTACTATAAACGTACAATATGAATATACTCAAACGTACAATATAAGCATTACTGTAAGAAAGTGCCGGCACCCAGCAAGAGCACCGGCCGCCCGCTGGTTGGTGCACTAGTAGAAAAAGGGGCTTCCGTCCAGGCCTTTAGTACCGGTTTCCTTACGAACCGGTACTAAAGGGTGCATTAGTACCGGTTGCATTGCCGCCTTTAGTACTGGTTTGTAAGGACCTTTAGTACCAGTTCGTGTCACGAACCGGTACTAAAGGTTTAACCTCACGCACCTCCACCCCCCCCGGTGGATCGCCTTTTTTGCTTTGTAAAATACAAATAAAAATGATAGAAAATTCAAAAAATAAAATATTTTCAGATTCTTGTATGTTATTCAACCTACTATTTGATGAAATTAAGAAATTCGAATTTTGACTTTTTTTGCAAAAAAAGTTTGAAAAATGGTAAAACCGCATTAATGCATACGCCGTCAGAAAAAAGCGTATAATATATCAAAATCATCGTAGAAAAAAGTTACATCTGAATTGACGGGGGTTTACCCGGTTAGCGAATTTTTAGATTATCAAAATTCCAAATGAAAATACGAAAGCAGGAAGATTTTAATTTTTTCAGAAATTTAGAATTTTATATATTTTTAATTTTTTTTAAATTTAAATTAATAATTATACTCCCTCTGTTCCATTCTATAGTGCCTATAGTTTTTTGGCACGGAAATTAACGCAATATTATTTTTTACACAATACCCTAGATCAACGTTGAATTTGGGAAATCCATATCTTCCTAACTTACCATAATAAATCCCACAAATATCTATGGTTGTTTCTCCATATATGTGTAGCCAAATTCAATCAAGGAAAGTAAAACATTGCTGCCTAATTTTAAGAAATCGTTGGGCCATGGATTAGGAATCTCAATTAATTGTTTCCAATTTGTATTAATTTTTTCTCACGCATATTGTGTGGGAGCTGAACGGGAGAGGGGGTAATTGGAAAAAAAAACGAAGCTACAACCTTATATTCTGAAACAAATGCCAAAAATCTATAGGCAATATAGAAAGGAACAGATGGAGTAAGATTTTTTGAGTCCTAAAATATTACTATTACTTTTAGCAAATTATAAGATTTTCAAATTTTCAGCTTTTAGGTTTGGCAAAAAATATTAAAATTTTAAAAAATAATTAAAATAATACAAATTTTAAATTTTAAATTTATTTATTTATTTAACATTATTATTACATCATTACTTTTGTTTATTAAAATAATTATTTAGAATTTAAAAAATAAAGAAGTGTGACATCGACCAACATGTTAACAGGATTGATATGATAGGACTATCAACAACATGCGCGCGAAGCACTTGGAAGTGGAACGGGATGGATCTCGGAAGTTAAGCGTGCTAGTTCGGGAGTAGTGTGAGGATGAGTGACCGACCGAGAAGTTTGACCACGGGTAAGTAATTTGACTAGAGATTAAGTGTAGTTAGAGACTAACGAAAATACTACAGATTCTAAAAAAAGGGAGTGAAAAATAATAAAAAATAGATAATTTTGTTTTAACGAAATAGCCTTTAGTACCGGTTCGTGTTACGAACCAGTACCAAAGGTCTCAAGCCCCGCGGGATCCTCCATGCCCACGTGGAGGCACCTTTAGTACCGGTTCGTAAGGAACCGGTACCAAATGGGAGGAGGCTTTGGTACCAAATCTTTAGTACCGGTTCCAAAACCGGTACTAAAGACACTTTGAAACCGGTATTAAATGGGGTTTCTCTACTAGTGGTGTCCAAGGGACCTGGAGCTTCCCTCGAACCTTCTTCTTTGCTTGGAAGACCTGGCAAACTGGCACATAATCTGGTATCGATGAATGAAATCAATCTGCCACCGTGAGCGACCGACCGCCGCGTTGAGGTCACTGCGTCGTCATACATGGTACATAGGGTAGAGTGGGTGGGGATTTCTCCTCAAGGAGGGAGTAGACACACGAGCCAAAAGATGGGCCAAACACGCAGACTCACGAAACATAGTACTCCCTCCGTCCTAGTTCGCAGGGCAAAATTTGCCAATATCTTTGTCCAAGGTGAAATCTCATTGGTCAAGATTTCTACATGCATGAAGTACTAGTGTGTGGTATTTTCACATGCATGGAGTACTAGTGCGTGGTGTGAGATGAAAAGAGGAGTGTTTGCATGCAAAAATGAATTAGTTTACTCCCACATTAAATGCAAAATGTGCCTAGGAGGTGAGGGATTTTGGGACAAATATTTTTTGGAAATTTGCCTTGCGAACTGGGACGGAGGCTCCCTCCGTCCCAAGGCAAAGTTCTAAAAAATATTTGTCCCAAAATGTCTCACCTCCTAGGCACATTTGCATTTAATGTGGGAGTAAAATTGATTAATTATTGCATGCAAAAGACTCCTCCTTTCGTATCCCACCAATTAAAGGGTAGAAAATAAAGCTCTTTTTAATTTCTCAATTAATTGCAGCGCCGATGTTAACGTTTTTACGTGGAAATTTAGAGCCAATGAGAATTCACCTTGGCTAAGATATTTGAAAACTTTGCCTTGCGAACTGTGACGGAGGGTCCTTAAGAAATATTCGCACGAAACATGTATATACACGGCTCTCATAAGCCGAGAGTCATAGATCTCAGCTGGACCAATTGAATTTTATCTGTTCCCATCGCTGACCATTATGTCAACACTAGCTAACATTAGTAGAATATGAGTCTTTAGTTCTAGTCTAACTAAATACATTCCTTTTAGTCTCGGTTCTAATACAAACCAGGACTAAAAGTTCCTCGACGTGAGCTACGGACACGCGCCGGAGCGAGGGATATTTAGTTCCGGTTTGTAGAAACAATCGGGACTAAAGGCTATTTCATCTATTCCTTTATCCATTTTTTCTAATTATTTTTCAATCTATTTCTTCCATTTTTTTTGAATTTTTAGTATTTCAGTTATTTGACAAGTTTAGTCTCTAAATACACTTAATCTCCAACCAATTTTTTTACTCGTGATCAAACTTCCCGTTTGAGTAACTATTTTTTTGAATTTTTGATCATTTTTTTGTATTTACAAAATTAAAAAAAGCGAGAGTAAGTACCAAAGCATGTACTTAGTTAGACTAGAATGGTTGTGCTCGCTTGCGGGCTATATATTGCCTAGCTATATGGTGGATTTAGCGGCAGCAAAATTATAACCAATAGAGACATACTACAACTTCCGTCTACTCAAAGAAAGTAAGAGAGCGCGTAAAGGTGACAACTAAATACTAGACAATCATACCCCAGCCAAATACATATATCCCCTTCAACAAAGCAAAAAAGCAATGTATAATGCACTCAGCGGTGGACAAGTTTTATTAGATATTGGTTGTGGTAAGGCTATATTACAATGCAAGCTAGTATCCAATTGTTAACAACAATATAAAGGTGTAAAGTTGTTCTGTAATCGAGTTAAACAACTCCAAGTCGTCCATAATCACGGACACAGCTTATCGATAAGATGTACACCGTACATGGGTTTCCCAAATGTAACCATATGCATGCTCGACCCCACTTAGCAAGTGCGGAGTCTCACAACAAGACCGTTCTAAGTTCTACAAGAAAGTCTAGGCGGGCCATCCCACTAAGCTACTCGTGATGAAGTTTGACCGTATTCTGATACAGACACAGGGTTTGCGTCGGCGACTAGGCGAGCAAAAATGACCCGCTTTTACTAAATGACCCACAAAGGTACAATACATAATATAAACCGTCTGGAGACAACATGAAGTTAACGTCCGGAGATAATAGTAAGTAAAGCATGAAATACATGACACAGGAAAATAAAACCAAAAGTTGTGGTCCCCTTTTCAACAGACAAGTAATGGGTGAGAAGGGTCCCAGTAAAATCCCCACGAACGGGTAGAGCGCTCAATCTCGGAACAAGTAACAAGAACTCGGGTCGGAACTATATGATAAAATCTTGTGGATTATATGATGCATGATGCATATGACTTAGGAACGACACGGAAAAACAAGCAGCGAAGAAAAAAATCTAATATAGAGTTTTTCCGGGTCGTTACAACTCGGAGGTCGCTTCGCTGCTACCATGCAGTGCTTGTTGAGCCACCGCTGACCAATATAGCTCGTTGTTCCACTGATGACCTCGCGATGTTTGCCCCGCTTGCTATCTCCATTACGGTGAGTGCTTCGCTTTGGTGCTCTCCCTGTCACTACGACATACGTCAGAACTTGGTTTGTTCTTGGACCAAGGTGGCCTGCCGTGAGGCCGACGCCAAGAACCCGATGAATTGTGTTGATGTCTCTTATATTATGATCCAAATTTATATACTAAAGGGAAGCTAACTTCTGACGAACGGAGTGATGCCACCGCCTATATATATGTATCTTTTGTATGCCGCTGGATAGGGTTTATCAGATTAAAAGATAACCCACAGCGTTTTTAAACACTCCCCGATATGGTGAAGTATTTACTGGCTGACGCCCGTGGTTTTTTACCCTTCTGTGTTGGAAAGGGTTTCCACGTTAAATCTTGTGTCTCCGTTGCGTTCTCCTTTGTGTTATTCGTTATTTGCTTGTCGCATTTATAACAAAGTCGAACAAAATAATTCACTAGAATTAGTGGAATTGGAAGGGGATATATTTATTGCCATTGTTGTGAGCCTCGACCTCTCTATACGTGCTAGAGGAAGACAACTGCTCTGGTGGGCCCGAAAATATGTATGTTGTAGGCCAGTTGTAGATATGTCTAAGCTAATCGTTTATAATTAACTAATAATTTTTAATGACCATCATGCCCTTAATTATGAAGGGACGAACCGATTTCAACAGTTGTTGTGATTAATGTTTCGAGAGGGGGACACTGAAACAAAACTCTACATTCTAGGCATACCGTTAAGACCTCCATGATAGACTGATCTCTGTTGCCTCCTTTTCTAATGTGTTATACATGAATGGTTCAGTTCGGCAGGTAATTGCACAATAGAGATGGAGATTTTTCAGTCCAGATGAAGTAGTGGATGAATTCGGTATAACTTCAGTTCAGAAATGTACATATGCTGCTGTGTGGCCTATGGCATGTACTGCCGTGTTTAGCCAAGACTATTGGTGACTTGATCGAACCATACTATTGTAAATTTTAATACATGCAAAACCTCAAATATGTATCAGTTTAGAGTTGTTGTGTGGCCTATGACGTAAAAAATGAGTCATTGTTAATGTTTGTCGATTTGCCTTGTTGATTGCTATTGCTGTTGTGCACCGATCCCTGTTCACCAAATGATAGTTTTTCAAAAGGGGATTAGGGATCAGGTTTTATGGGGATTGGGTAAAGGTAGGAATTTCACCTAATACTAGAGTATTGTCCCTAATAATTTCCGGAAAAACTCTAATACCAAATAAGACCTAAGAGTGACATCCCTGCCTTGTGTACGCGTCCGAGGATCCGAACAGAGTAACAATCTTGTACTTCCGCCAAGTTTTGCTGTGCCCATTAATCTTTCTTAAGTTCGATCGTCTTATCAAATCAATGGCATATAAGCATCATATATATACGCGATGACCATTCTTGAGAGATATCGGGACGAAACAAACGCGCCGCCGGCCGGTTTGGATCTTCGCTCTCTGCCGGCAGCCGCGTCACCCCTACGAGAGTCTCTGCTTTATCTTTCCTGCGTCCGGCCGGTCGTTCGGGTCTTGCTGGATGCAGTCCAATGCTATCTTGATGCAGTTGCGAGCTTGTGCGATGCAGTCGCCCGGCAGGTCAGCAGCATCCTTGAACATGAGAGTTCGCACGTCTCCTTTGCTCCATTCTTCGTGCACCTGAAGGAGACGTAGATCCAAAAAGAATGTGATTCGACGTTGTAGGGCAAAAAATTTGGTGTGTGAAATATTTCTAGCCCACCAGAATTAGCCTTCTTATTTTGTACATTCAGAGAGACATTGTTAGTGTTCAATACTTACCCAGGTGATGAACAAGTCGCCTGAAGAATCATCATCCCCCATGGCGCATCGCCCGGTGATAATTTCAAGCATGAGAACACCGAAGCTATATATGTCTGCCATGGGCGAAATTTTGCCCTTGCTGAGGTATTCTGGTGCCATATATGCCCTGCATCATCCGCACAAGAAATTATGTATCCAACATCTACATGAAATTACCAATTACTCATCAACCAATTATTTTGGCAAACAACTGATTTCTTGTAATATATCTACCCTGGATGAGGCTGCAGTTCGTAATGATCAGCTAGATTAACATAATAACATTTCTCATACTTTGGTTGGAGGAATCACACTAACCTCAGGCCAATGACCTGCTGCGTGTACAACTGTGTTTCTGCCGTGAAGAACCTTGAAAGGCCGAAGTCTGCGATCTTTACATTGGTGATGTCTCCTCCTTCACCGCGGCTAACCAGCACGTTGCTCGCCCTCAGGTCCATGTGCACAATGTTCTGCTCGTTGTCCAGTTCGTGATGGAGATAGTGCAGGCCGGAACATACTCCTTGTACAATCTTGTAGCGTCCGCTCCAGTCTAGTGCACTACCTTGTTCTCTGTCTGCATGATAAATATGGATGATGTAGCCATCAGGATCATGAAATACTACCATCGCTCCAAACATCTACTATCTATCTGTCTATATAAAATATACTCAGAGGAAACAAAAAATATTTTGCTATCTATACTGCAGACCAGATTTCGTGAGGGTGGCGCAGTTGGGTATCGGCGGTTTGCAGGCGTGCTCGATCTGAGCCTTCTTGGGCCGGGTGGGCAGAGGTCGGTGCAGGCACTCCTGCTAATTTGATCTCCGGTGGCTCGCTACGATCTTCGGCATGCATGCAGCTAGTCCTGCGGTGTGAAGACACCGTCGTAGCGGCTCTAGGCATGGTCGTGGTGGTCTCCTCCTCGCCGAATGTGGTCGGCTGGTTGGTGGCTAGTTGTGGCGAATCTAGGGACCCCACATTTAGTTCTAGATGAGAGTTGGCGAGGCGTGGATGCCGGTGAAAACCGTTCTCCCACACTGGTCATGGCGGGCGATGATGGTGTATATGCATCATTACAGCCAGCAACTACTCACTCGTGTTGCTGCAGGAAAAAGCCAAATCTTGGTATCCTAGATAAGATGATAAAGGAGCTACCGGGGTCTCTCTACCTCTTGAGGGCATCGGTTTGGTGGTGCCCCTGATAATTAGCTGGTCAGGCATTGTTTGTGTTTTAGATCATAGACCATGGCGGCATGTTCCTCACCCATTATCAGGTATGTAGGTGATGCGTGGTGGCTTTAGATTTTGTGATGTATCGATCCTTTTGTTAGATCTTTGTTAAATAAAATCTAAATGAAGGTAATATGCGTCTCTTAGATGTAGAGATTGGGTCTCAACATTCTTTTTGAAATTAATTTTACGGACCAGATTCTTACTTCGGATTTATTTGCATTGGAATAAAAAACATTCACGCTCTTATGGGCCCGCATGAAAATCGGAAGGCCCTTGTATAAAAGATGGGAAAATAAATTATCTAGGAAAGTCCAAATAAACTCTAAAAAGATTTTAAAAAACATGGTTGTATAAATAATTTAAAACATTTGAACAACTTATTTTAGTTCAAATTGCCATGGTGGATGGGTTGGATATATAGGTTTATAAAAGGAATTTCAAAAATTAAAATGCTTTGTTTTAATATTTTAACAAATATAAAGAAAAAGGAATTGACCTAACAAATATATAAACCTTCCTCCCCAAAATGTACAGTGCATGATTTGTGAAAAGTTTGAACAAATTATTCTCATTTGAAATTTCCGTTAAGATAATTTTCTAAGTTTAGGAAGTAAGTGAAAAACGAAATAGGTAATTTTTTTTACTACCAAAGAAAACCACAATTTCAATCGTACATTATGCAATTCATTTTTTCTAAAAAAATTTTGAAGTTTAAAATTTTATCATTTTTCTTTCCATGATTTACTAAAACAATCATGACAGATTTTGAAGATAACTATCATACTAATATATTCAACTTACTAATATACCTCACCTCTGCATGTAAGATTTGCATACATCCTTTATTTATACTTTATTCAATAAATCCCGGTAATAATTACTTGTATATAGCCGCATTTGCGCTATATCTCTTTCTATGATTAAGTAAAACAACCTCGGACGAACACTTGATATAACATTCATTAACAAACATAATGGCGTGTAAACGATAATTTGATATATACTTGTGTTTAACTCAATGTTCTATGAACGATCCCGTGCAAATGCAGGGTTGATGACCAGTTATGTTTGATTAAGGTTGTTTATTGACGATTCATACCATAGATTAGCTTGTCGAGGCTTCCTCCACTTAGATACTCAAAGCAGAGCAACCTGTGTTCTCCTTTGTTGCAATACCCCAACAGCTTCACCAGATTCTTATGCTTGAAGGCCATGAGGATACAAGCTTCACGGTCGAAGGCCATCTCTCCAACTCCATCCTTGTTGCTAAGTTTTTTTACAGCCACCTCTGTACCTCCCATGGTTCCCTGGGCAGCATAGAACAATGTCATGAGTAGCACAATTGCTTCTGTGGGAACTTGTGTATATACGTACCTTGTACACGGTACCGAATGCACCACTGCCCAGTCGATGAGTGAAGTTTTCGGTAGCCGTCCTGAGTTTGTTGACTGAAAATTGCTTTGGCGAGAAGCTGCCAAGGCGTATGATTTTCCTGCGAGGTTGTGTAGCAAGCATACGAAACATTCTGGCACGGAAGAGGCACCCGAGGAGAAGGATGATTCCAGCCACGAAGACGATGCTGCAACTAGCGATAATTGCAACTACCATTACCCTCCTACTTGGCCCTGCACATACAAATACAATTTCTTCAATTTAATTCTCTAACGGAAAATGAGAATGTCGGTCCCAATTGGAGAGTCGTACTTATTTGTTGCTGATCTCACCTTGGTGTGAATGGGATGGGGTCGTGGGTGCCATGGCCGGTGCTGTTGCCGTTGCCGTTGCCGTTGCTCGTGCTGGTGCTGTTGCCGAAGCGTTGGGTGATGATGCTGTCATGTATTCAGAGATATGGTCATCGAATTGCGCGGTTCCGTACCTGATGTAGCACCAGTAACCTTTGAGCTTGCCTATAGTCATATAGGCCATAGTCGGATCAGCGCTAACTGAGAGGGTCAAGTTGTTGAGGCAGGTTGTGCACTCATTTTTGGTTCGGGTCATGTCGCACTGGACAAGCCCGTAGATGGTTTCAGCTCCGCCGCCGTAGCCGTACTTGGTCCTGTTGGCTGCCGCGTACACCTTGGACAAAATAGCCTGGCTGGATAGATCCTGGAGAAGCTGATCCCACGCCCGCCGGAAGCTCGCGGCCACATCACTGCCGGCGAGGTCACGCCCAGCCATGCTGGTGTACTTGGGACCGTAGCCAAATCTCAATCTTGGGAACATCCTGAAGTACCAGAGTACGCAGGCGTCGTAGAAGGCAGAAGCTACTTGGGCGTTTGGGCAGTCCACTCCATTGTGGAATCGATCGGCGACGTACCTGAGGCACTGGGCGCAGTCTTCCCGGCTGTGGTCGGCGTAGCACATCGCTATGCTACCGACTGCATCAGGGTTGCTGCCCCACTTGCTGGCGTTCTTCCACTGGTAAATGGTGCCATCCCTGATGATGTCCCCCGTAAGATTGGGGAGAAGCCAACCGACGTTGGCAGCGTAAGGGCTGCCCATCTCGTACTTACTATCTCCGCAGAACAGGTGCTGCTCCTCCGGCGTCGAGCTGGTCCCCTGCCCCCGGCGGAAAAGCAGGCCTGTGACACAAAAGATTAGGAGCAGACGCCTCGGCATGAAACAGGCGTTGGCGGCAGCCATGGCCGGCCGCGTCGAGCTGCTAACTTGATGTATGGGCTAGCCTAGCAACCAAATATCGCTGGATCGAGTATACTGTATACAACACTCCGCCAATAATTCGTTTCCTGATAGTACACAGCTAGAGCTAGGAGGAGCAATATATGCGGCAGGGAAGACAGCTTCAAGTGGCAACAGGGGCAAATCATTGCTTCACGACATATGCACAACAGTGACCATGTTGAACCGCGTCTCCCGCGTGAGCCCACTTTCAATCTGTCAGTAGACTGCGAAAGTGAGCGCATCTTCGATCAAGTCACGTCGACTTTGAAAGACGTGTTCCACTTGTAGAAAAAAGAAGGTAAACCTCATTTTTTTTCCACTTCAGTTTTTCCACATATAAATGCTTACCATGTTCTTATCGAACTTTACTGAAACGATGTGTTTATCTGTGATCTACACAAACAAAAACAAATGTGAACTTCACTGAAACTATATGTTCGTCATTTCCACCGTGTCCTCCACATTAGCGGGCGTCCTTCAGGAGTAGCATGCGCATTGCGTCGTAATGAGAAGCATATAGGATTCCAGCTCCTATCTCGGGATCATCAGACTTGGCATGCCCTGTGGTAGGTTGACTTGACTTACGGTGGGATATGAGGAGCGCGTCGGGTTTTTAATTTTCAGAGGCCACGGTGAGATATGAGGTTGATAACCCCCAAGTTAGTGCAAGCAAGAATAAAATCCTCAGCGCTACGCTCGTCAACAACTGCTCTAGAAAAGTGCTTGATAACCCCCATATGCAGGGAATAGTTATTGCACCTCTCAATGTGGAAGTACGAGGTATCGAACCGCATAAGCAAGAAGGTAAATCAATTTATTTTCCCAAACTAGATTGTTACAACTCTGGTTACCTATGAACTAGAAGATGGATTGGCTGGATCGGCCCTCGGTGGTTGCTGCAGGCGGCGGTGCGGACAGGGCCCGATCTGGGCCCATATGGGCTTGGTGGGCCGTGGTTTTGCGTGAAAGTTTCCGATGCCATCTGCGTCGCGGAGCTTTCTGGCTGTCGAGGGCTGCTGTGTAGCCTGCTGGCTCCCACCTGCATCCTAGGGTCGTTTGTTCTGTCGACTTTTCACGGGCGGTGGGGATGGCCGGTTGTTTGGGGGCTGGGCCTGAATAAAGGCGATGGTTCTAGGGTTCCTATCGCGCCAAGATGAAGATATACCCGATGCATGTCCTTCTGAACTTGGCTGAAGTGTCGATTTTCGGAAGGGTCCTCCGACAAATGTAATAGTGCACCTTATGACTGGAGTTTGCTGGATCGGGTGGTATTTACTCGTGCGCACCCATGTTTTTATTACGACCGTTTGATTCTGGAGGGAGCAGCGCGAAGCTCTGATCTGTGTTGCCATCAGATGACATTACGGTCCATGGTGAAATCAGAGGCAATGAATATCATGAAGGCCGGATAGGTGGACTTGCAATGAAGGTTCGAGTCTCTTTGATATTGAGGGACTTGCAATGAAGGTTCGAGTCTCTGTGATAGTGAGGGACTTGCTTGGTGTTCTAGGTTTCGTAACAACAGTATGCAAGTGGGGGCGGCATCACAAGTGAAGTTCGCGGCCTTTCCTTTCAGGGTGAAAATCCAAGGTCTGGCCTTAATTGGTTGTGCATGTCAATAATCTTGTTGAAGACATTGTTTTAAGAGTTAGAACTATCAGAGTGAAAAGCTAAGATCTTTTGATAGGGTGACGACGGCGCTTGTGCATTGTTCCCTTCTTGGAGGCGTCGCTTTTGAAAAACCTGGAATTTAGGTGTTGCCTTGGTGGTGGATGTTTTTTTGCTGCTAGGGCCGGAATACCGTAGCGGGACCTTTTATTTCTTAGTTTCTTTCTTCTTCTTTTTGTTGTGTGCATCAATACTATCATTAGGGTATTGCGTTGTTGCAGAGACTGTGTGTATTTTCTATCTCTCAATATTAATATGTTTCCTTTATCATAAAAGAAATGAATATGAGAAGACTCATACATGCCCCAATCGTCTACAATGGAAGAAGATGGGACTAATGTTTTACTCTTTTGTGAACAATGGACCTAGGTTCATGGGTTCTCTTGATCTCTCTCCCTACATCTCTCTATGTCACTCACTCGACAGCGATAACCCGTTACTCATAAATAATAATGCATAGAAAATTGTCATGCTTGAATGGTAAATATTTATATGGGCAACATGTTATAAAACATGAAGTTGAGAAGTGAAGTACCTAAAGGGTTCTTTTCACTAGACTGCCAATTGCGTCACTTGGCCCCAATACTTGCTCTCCAATATCCCTGGATGCATATGTATCAAGAGATGCGGTGCTATGGTCACTTACACTCACTACAAGAATAGTGGTGGTCGATGACGTTTTTCATATGTCACATGATATACCAAAAACGTCACGGGCAGCTGGTTATATGTCGTATTTTCCGATGAAAAAAGAACGGCATAGACCGATCATCATAGACGAACTTATGAAGTTTTGCTCCACTGGGAAACATCGCAAACGTTCTTGATGTTTCGGATTTTCGTTGGGCCTAATTGGGCCAGCCCGACCCAGGCCCGGGCACCCGTAACGTTTGGTTTCGTCACAGAAAACTTCATGGGGCTGCACCACGTGGCAGACGGCATCACGGCAGCCGTTACCAGCCTCTGTTGATGTCATTTCCACTATCACCGACGTCCTCCTGCTTGTGGCATTTTCCAAAAACCTTGCGGCCAAGATGACGTCAACAACTAATGTCACCACCTCTAAAAGGATGACACGTGGACCAATAAGCAACTGTCTCATGGGTCTATCAGAAATGGCCATGTGGACCAACAAGCCCGCAACACGTGTGCTGGTCACAAGCATACGTGGACCACTAACGGGGCGACACATAGTCAAGTCAAAAATTGACGTGTGTGTTCCAGTAGTCTGTCGACACGTGTCATCCATCTGTGAAGTTACGACCGTGACGCTTCATTTTTGTCACAGATGCCGACCAATGACTACGTGACGTGTGTCGCAAAAGAAATGATATTATCGTGCGATGTTTGGATTTTGCCCAGTTGGCAACCAACGAATAGCTAACATGTGCCGGCATTCCACGACATACGACCTACGACGTATATATTTTCATCACGGTTACTGACCAAAGATTGTGAGACGCGTGTCTTTCTGTTCACGACCTTTTCTTCGTGACATTCTTATTGCGTCATGCACGCTGGCCAATGGTTGCCCGCCTTGCACTACTAGGAATTAGCTTATAGCCGTACTTCTTACCGCCGGCACGCTCGGTTCGAAGATGCCAGCGGTAAATTACCGCCGGCGAGTTGGTTTGGGGTTGCCGGGGATAGTCCCCTTACCGCCGGCGAGTTGGAAATGCAAATGCTGGGAATAAGTTGAGCCGAGAGCTCCCAGATGGGCCGAAATTACCGCCAGCATTTTTAGTTCAAACTCGCCGGGGGTATTAGATTTACCGCCGGCATTTTCAATTTATACTCGCCGGGGTAACGTGAAGTCCTGTGGGCCACCTGGGCCGAATATACGGCCGGCATCCCCGAATTATTTTCGCCAGCGGTATTTAGCCCTATACCACCCCCACACGACCAAGACCAAGCGCACCCAGCCCTATCCTCTCACGCCCCTCTCTCCTCTTCCCTAGTCCCCATCTCCATGGCCGCCGACTCTCACACCGGCCACGGCCGTCCGCCCACCACCACTCGCCGACGCTGCTCCTCCACCGTTCCCCTGGTCAATTCCCTACTGATGCCCCCATCTCACGCCTCCAATCGCGATCTCGCCCACCGGCGCAGCGCAAGGGCACACCGCTCTCTCTCAATCCCTCTCGTGCGACGGCGACTCGCTGGACCGCCTGTAGGAGCAGGCGCCGCGGGACTACGGGACCGCAGGAGTACCCACGAGGGCGGTCCTCCAGCCATGGCGTTGTCGTCGGGGGAGGAAGACGGGGTGAGGATGAGTGCTGGCGCCCGGGAGCAGGCGGACATGGCGCTGGTGCCCCAGAGCGACCGGGCCTGCCCCGTGGTCGCCATCGCCTGTCGCAGCTTCCGTGCCTTCTACGTCGACGGCAAGTGCTGCGCTCGCGCCCTCTGCCTTACAGCCGAGGCCATCTACGGATCTACCTCAAGCCCCCATCTCAACAACACGGTAAGATTGTATGTCTGTGTTCTCTCCTTCTCTCTGTATTCATACGGATCTACCTCAAGCCGAGGTCAGCTGCTCTTATTGCTGCGGTAGTATATTTAGATCTATATATGCATGTACTTTAGGAAATCTGAGTAGAGATCCATTGTTATTTAGGGCAGGTGGGAAATCATGAATTCATTTATGACGAGCATTGATGAAATTTTGTTGTTGTATTGTTTTTTTGTCTGCAAATGCAGATCCCTGTATAGGTGATTTTTTTATTATTCTGTTATTTTCTTACTAGATCAGGTGTGCATCTAATCCCTAAACCTCGATTTGCTTACATTTTAGTTGCTTTGTCC
The DNA here is from genome assembly GCA_030979885.1 of Lolium multiflorum. Classification (NCBI taxonomy): domain Eukaryota; kingdom Viridiplantae; phylum Streptophyta; class Magnoliopsida; order Poales; family Poaceae; genus Lolium; species Lolium multiflorum. The sequence goes on along the minus strand of JAUUTY010000017.1, from coordinate 28,168 downwards.
TGCTTCAGATTAGTATACCATCATTCAAATTTTGGTGCTAGCGAACCTTTGTTATCTGCACCTAATTATTTAACTAAACTGAAATGCTTAGTTCAACTACAACTCTAGTCTATCTCCCTTTATTGCGGTAGAGTTTAATTTTTGTGTGCACTCAGTATGGTTGATGTGAAATATAACTTGATATCCATTCATAGTCTATACTGGAAACTAGACTGAAATGCTATATTATATAACATGTTCATTACGGCAAAACATGGTATTGTGCAAAAACAATCCATGTACTTCATTATATCTAGCTTGGTGTACTTGTGAAAATAAATCTGTAGAGTCAAAGCTTTCTTAATTATTGATTCATTTCAGCATGTCCTGGTTCTTATGCTCTTGCAAATTTGATCCCTTCACATGAACATCATTAACCAGTACTACACCAAGTCATGGTCCTAGTGTTGCATGATATATTCACAAGATATAACAATGATACTATACTACTCTAATCAGTAATATATTTCTATAGCAATGACTTCTCAAGTCATATGTACTTACTACTGCAATAAATCTTGTCTTCTGCAGTCATGGTCATAGGATCTCCAAGTGCAGACGACATCATTAACCAGTGTTCATTTTCTGTAAGGATATTGTGTTATTTTGATTTTCATTATGTAGCCACTTGCGTGTGATTATATTGTGCTTGTAAAATCAAATATACACTGCTGCTAGACATGTTTTGGAATCAGAACAATGTGAGGAGTTCTGGAGTATCACGTGGGAAATGTATGGGATGGAGCCCATGTAATTTTTTTTTTAAAATCCTGAAAGTGTTACCGCTGGCGAACTGGGCCTTTGTGCCAGGGGTAAGATGAGATGCCCTGCGGATTGGAAAATGCCGGTGGTAAATATTACCCCCGGCGGTTTGGGATAATGTGCCGGCGGTATTCTGGGTTACCCCCGGCGGTTTGCAAATTACCACCGGCGAGGTGATCGCCGGCGAATCGTAAAGCGCCGGGGATAGGCTATTTCAGGTCGCCGGCGGTACTACTTTTCCTAGTAGTGTTGTGAATTTCTGTATGCGTGTTTTCTCCGTGATGTTCTTTATTGTTCGCAAAGTTTTCATGTGATGTTTGCTAACGTTGCCAATAACACAGTCTACAAATGACATAATTGCACAACAAGTTTCATCTTCACATCATAGATGCATCAAGGTTCACACAATTGAACATTTCTGTACTGCTACTACGAAATAATTGAATGGCCATATGCATCAATTGATGCAGAGACTGGGGCTATGCCTCCATATCGGAAAAAAATCAAGGTTCACATAAATTTGGATCTCCACATAACAAAACTACCTCGTACTTATCATCTCCGCAAAACAGGTGCTGCTCCTCCGGCGTCGAGCTGGTCCACTGCCCCCGGCGGAAAAGCAGGGCTGTGACACAAAAGATTAGGAGCAGACGCCTCGGCATGAAACAGGCAGTGGCGGCAGCCATGGCCAGCCGCGTCGAGCTGCTAACTTGATGTATGGGCTAGCCTAGCAACACAATATCGCTTGATTATTTTTTTTTTGAACTGGGAACGGCCCCCAAGGCCTAGGTGCTTATTAAAATAGTGGTGCAGTAGAAATTACAAAGAGGTCCACAAGAACTATTGCTATTACAAACCGAACCTCAGCAAATGCAAATAGGACCCTAGATAAGAAATGCAATCCAGTCCATTACAACCGTCGGCAGACAGAGGACTCGAACGGCGACCTTCCACGCCGGGACCGAGGATGAAACCACTTGGTCTCTGCAGGAATCGATGCGTCGCCGTGAATCCACGAAGGGGCCTCCAAGGAGGTTGAAATCCTGATGCCACCGTGACAGGAGCTAGAGCAGCCGCCCTACGGCAAGTTGAGTCGACAGCCAAACCTGGGCCATCGAGGATAATCTCCAAGAATGTGCAGCACCTTGAACTCCCAGCAGCTCCCAGCAGCACCCACCTTCCACGGCCTCGTTCCGCCACCATGGCGGCCAGGAGGAGGAAGACGAATCCTGCGAGAGACAGCTGAGTCACCACGAACACAGACCTAGACCTTATTGTTGACGGAGATGCCGACGGCGCCACCACTCTTCATCATCGTTTCCGACCAGTGGAGCACCGCGAGAAAGAGAGTCGCCGCCAAACGTCGTCGGAGTCGGTCCTGAAGCACCGGCCAAGCACTCCAAACTAACGGCATGACACCAAAGCCAAGCACCATGCTAAACTCTAGAGACCTACTACTGTACATGGGTGGACCCTTGCTCTACTCACCGCTGGCCAGTGTTAGAGAGGAGAGGGGAGGGGCCTACTAGCCCCAGATCTGGAGAACTCGAGGAAGAGCGGTCAGGGAGAGAGCGGTGGGGGAGTGTGGTGACGAGGCGGTTCTCTGGGTCAGTATCGCTTGATCGAGTATATTGTATATCGCACTCCAACAATATTTCGTTTCCTGATAGTACATAGCTAGAGCTAGGAGGAGCAATATATGTGGCAAGGAAGACAGCTTGGAGTGGCAAGAGGCGAAAATCATTGCTGCACGACAGATGCACAACAGTGGCCATCTCGAACCGCGTTTCCCGCGTGAGCCCACCTTCAATCAGCCTTCACGACATATACTGCCATCTTGGCGCATCTTGAGCCCACCTTCAATCAGTCCATAGACTGCTAAGGCTGGTGCCAATGCATATAGCCTCGCCACGTCAGCTTTTTTCCTCACTCTCACCTCACTCTCACGTTAGTGCACGGGCTATAGTGCCAGCTCCACCTCTCTCCTCGACATCAGCATTTCTTTTTCAGATTACAACATTCAAAATAATGCAAGAAAATTATTTTATCCAACGGCTAGCTGAGGTGGACGAATCAGATCGCGCCACCTCAGCTAGCCGTTACCTACTTTCCACGGCCTTGGACTCGTAGTAGAAGGCGGGCACCTCTAAGAGGTTAGCATCCGAACCCAAAGCATGTGTCTCCAGCACCCTCAAGGAAGTTCCTATTGCCCAGGCAGATCAAAGAGACAACCACTTCAGGACAGGTTCATCAGAGCGCAGAAGCAGCTAGAAATTGGATGGATCCCATCCCAGTTTCCTCCGGCACTGCCAATGACAAGGGAAAGGACCCTATGTATAAATGCGCTAACAAGTACCACTATGACTCACCCCACCTCACCGCTTCAATATGCCACCCCCTAGGAAAAGTGGCTACACCGGAAACGCCAAGCCTCATGGGCCGGGTGGAATAAACATCCACGACCACGTTGAACCACGTTGCAGCAGGAACGATGGTCGGGATGAGCATGCCGGAAAGAAGAGCCATCACGATGGCGGAAAAGAGATCTATGATGATGGCCACCAAAGAAGAGCCACCGTAGCGGGAGCAAGAAGGAAGGTGACTGTGATTCACATGGCAGAGATAGCAAGAAAAAACCTCCACGCCGCTCACCAACACCACCTAGCGACAAAGGAGGAGGTCGCGGAAGCAAGCGTCCTTCCAGGTCTCGTTGACTGCCATCCCCTGATGCATGAGATGAGGGCTACGATGCTCGTGATCTCGTGAACACCTACCGAGAGGCATATGCCTACCCACGTTGCTTCCGGACTCGGATCCAGGAAGCAGCAACGCCTAGAGGCTTTAGTTTCTCGCTACCTGGTAGCTTGAAAGTATACAATGGCAGGGAAAGACCCAATACTTGGTTGGAGGATTTCTACGACGCTGTCACTTTTGCCGGAGCAACCCCAAACCTCGCCTATCGGATGCTCCGGTTGTACCTCACAGGTCCAGCTCACCAATCGTAAACAGATTTGGCGGAAAGGTCTAGCCACAATTCGTTCGACCTTAGACAAGCCTTCAACAATTACTTTGAAGGAACATACAAACGATCCTTCACCGTCTGTGACTTGCAGCAATGCCAGCAGAAAAGGGATGAAACCTCCAGGGACTTTCTTTCCCGTTTGTTTGAGATGAAAAATTCCTGTGAAGGCATTGGTGAAGAAACCGCCATGCTCTCCTTCATTGGTGGATTAAGCAGAGGAAGGATCCTACGACACACGTTGACACGTGAGCACGACTCCATAACTCGTACTTTGAACAAGACGATCACCACTACTAGCGTTTATGCAGCAGCAGATGATGATGGTCACGGCTCGAACAACAACAACAACAACAACAACAACAACAACAACAACAACAACAACAACAACAACAACAACAACAACAACAACAACAACAACAACAACAACAACAACAACAACAACAACAACAACAACAACAACAACAACAACAACAACAACAACAACAACAACAACAACAACAACAACAACAACAACAACAACAACAACAACAACAACAACAACAACAACAACAACAACAACAACAACAACAACAACAACAACAACAACAACAACAACAACAATAACAACAACAACAACCGTAAGAATCCGCCAGATAATTGATACGCGTGAAGCACACGTCCATTGGGAACCCCAAGAGGAAGGTGTGGTGCGTACAGCAACAAGTTTTCCCTCAGTAAGAAACCAAGGTTATCGAACCAGTAGGAGTCAAGAAGCACGTGAAGGTTGATGGTGGCGAGTGTAGTGCGCAACACCGGGATTCCACACCAACGTGGAACCTGCACAACACAATCAAAGTACTTTGCCCCAACGTAACAGTGAGGTTGTCAATCTCACCGGCTTGCTGTAACAAAGGATTAAATGTATAGTGTGGAAGATGATGTTTGCGAAGAACAATAAGAACAAGTATTGTAGTAGATTGTATTTCAGATGTAAAGAATGGACCGGGTCCACGTTCACTAGTGGTGTCTCTCCAATAAGAAATAGCATGTTGGGTGAACAAATTACAGTTGGGCAATTGACAAATAGAGAGGGCATAACAATGCACATACATATCACGATGACTACTATGAGATTTAATCAGGCATTACGACAAAGTACATAGACCGCTATCCGATGCATCTATGCCTAAAAAGTCCACCTTCGGGTTAGCATCCGCACCCTTCCAGTATTAAGTTGCAAACAACGACAATTGCATTAAGTATGGTGCGTAATGTAATCAACACAAATATCCTTAGACAAAGCATTGATGTTTTATCCCTAGTGGCAACAACACATCCACAACTTAGAATGTCACTGTCCCGATTCAATGGAGGCATGAACCCACTATCGAGCATAAATACTCCTCTTGGAGTCACAACTATCAACTTGGCCAGAGCCTCTACTAGCAACGGAGAGCATGCAAGAACATAAACAACACATATATGATAGATTGATAATCAACTTGACATAGTATTCCATATTCATCGGATCCCAACAAACACAACATGTAGCATTACAAATAGATGATCTTGATCATGATAGGCAGCTCACAAGATCTAACATGATAGCACAATGAGGAGAAGACAACCATCTAGCTACTGCTATGGACCCATAGTCCAAGGATGAACTACTCACACATCAATCCGGAGGCGATCAATGTGATGAAGAGTCCTCCGGGAGATGATTTCTCTCCGGAGGGTGCCGGAGGCGATCTCCTGAATCCCGAGATGGGATTGGCGCCACGTCTGGAAGGTTTTCCGTATCGTGGCTCTCGGTACAGGTGTTTTCGCGACGAAGGCTTTAAGTAGGCGGAAGGGTAGGGTTGGAGGCGGCGCGAGGGACCCACACGCTAGGGCGGTGCGGGCCCCCCTTAGGCCGCGTGGCCCTAGTGTGGCGGCGCCTCGTCGCCCCACTTCGTAACTCCTTCGGTCTTCTGGAAGCTCCGTGGAAAAATAAGACTCTGGGCGTTGATTTCATCCAATTCGAGAATATTTCCTTTGTAGGATTTCGAAACCAAAAACAGCAGAAAACAGCAACTGGCTCTTCGGCATCTTGTCAATAGGTTAATGCCGGAAAATGCATATAAATGACATAAAGTTTGTATAAAACATGTGAGTATCATCATAAAAGTAGCATGGAACATAAGAAATTATAGATACATTTGAGACGTATCAAGCATCCCCAAGCTTAGTTCCTACTCGCCCTCGAGTAGGTAAACGATAACAAAGATAATTTAAGTGACATGCTATCATAATCTTGATCAATACTATTGTAAAGCATATGAGATGAATGCAGCGATTCGAAGCAATGGTAAAGACAATGAGTAAACAACTGAACCATATAGCAAAGACTTTTCATGAATAGTACTTTCAAGACAAGCATCAATAAGACTTGCATAAGAGTTAACTCATAAAGCAATAAATTCTTAGTAGAAAGCTTTGAAGCAACACAAAGGAAGATATAAGTTTCAGCGGTTGCTTTCAACTTCAACATGTATATCTCATGGATAATTGTCAACACAAAGTAATATGATGAATGCAAATAAGCAAATATGTAGAATCAATGCACACAGTTGACACAAGTGTTTGCTTCTAAGATAGAAAGAAGTTGGTAAACGACTCAACATAAAGTAAAAGAATGGCCCTTCGAGAGGGAAGCATGGATTACTATTTTTGTGCTAGAGCTTTTATTTTGAAAACATAGAAACAATTTTGTCAACGGTAGTAATAAAGCATATGTGTTATGCATAAGACATCTTATAAGTTGCAAGCCTCATGCATAGATTACCAATAGTGCTCGCACCTTGTCCTAATTAGCTTGGATTTACATGGATTATCATTGCATAACATATGTTTCAACCAAGTGTCACAAAGGGGTACCTCTATGCCGCCTGTACAAAGGTCTAAGGAGAAAGTTCGCATTGGATTTCTCGCTTTTGATTGTTCTCAACTTAGACATCCATACCGGGACAACATAGACAACAGATAATAGACTCCTCTTTAATGCATAAGCATTCAACAACAAATAATATTCTCATAAGAGATTGAGGATTGATGTCCAAACTGAAACTTCCACCATGGTTCATGGCTATAGTTAGCGGCCCAATGTTCTTCTCTAACAATATGCATACTCAAACCATTTGATCATGATAAATCACCCTTACTTAAGACAAGACGAACATGCATAACAACTCACATGATATTCAACAAAGGTGTAATAGTTGATGGCGTCCCCAGAAACATGGTTACCGCTCAACAAGCAACTTATAAGAAGTAAGATACATAAGTACATATTCAATACCACAATAGTTTTTAAGCTATTTTCCCATGAGCTATATATTGCAACGAAAAAGAATAGAATTTTAAAGGTAGCACTCAAGTAATTTACTTTGGAATGGCAGAGAAATACCAGGTAGTAGGTATGTATGGTGGACACAAATGGCATAGTTTTTGGCTCAAAGATTTGGATGCACGAGAAGTATTCCCTCTCAATACAAGGCTTAGGCTAGCAAGGTTGTTTGAAGCAAACACAAGTATGAACCGGTACAGAAAAACTTACATAAGAACATATTGAAAGCATTATAAGACTCTACATTGTGTTCCTTGTTGTTCAAACACCTCACCAGAAAATATCTAGACTCTAGAGAGACCAATCATGCAAACCAAATATTAACAAGCTCTATGTAGTTCTTCATTAATAGGTGCAAAGTACATGATGCAAGAGCTTAAACATGATCTATATGAGCACAACAATTGCCAAGTATCAAATTATTCAAGACATTATACTAATTACCACATGAAGCATTTTCCATTTCCAACCGTAATGATGAACGAAGCAGTTTCATCCTTCGCCATGAACATTAAAAGTAATGCTAAGAACACATGTATTCATATGCAACAACGGAGCGTGTCTCTCTCCCACACAAAGAATGCTAGGATCCGATTTTATTCAAACAAAAACAAAAATAAAAATAAACAGACGCTCCAAGTAAAGCACATAAGATGTAACGGAATAAAAATATAGATTCACTAGAGGTGACTTGATAAGTTGTCAATGAAGAAGGGATGCCATGGGCATCCCCAAACTTAGATGCTTGAGTCTTCTTAAAATATGCAGGGATGAACCACGGGGTCATCCCCAAGCTTAGACTTTTCACTCTTCTTGATCATATTGTATCATCCTCCTCTCTTGACCCTTGAAAACTTCCTCCACACCAAACTCAAAACAAACTCATTAGATGGTTAGTGCATAATCAAAAATTCACATATTCAGAGGTGACATAATCATTCTTAACACTTCTGGACATTGCACAAAGCTGAAAGTTAATGGAACAAAGAAATCCATCAAACATAGCAAAACAGTAATGCGAAATAAAAGGCAGAATCACAAACAATGTATCCATAAATACGAATTTTTCTGGGAACTTAACTTGCTCAGATGAAAAGCTCAAATTTAATGAAAGTTCATATCTCGAGGATCACGCACGTAAATTGGCAGATTTTTCCAGTTACCTACAGATGGGCGGCAATTCAGACGGCTGCAATCTGTTTCGTAGTAATCCAAATCTAGTATCATCTTTACTATCAAAGACTTTACTTGGCACAACAATGCAATAAAATAAAGATAAGGAGAGGTTGCTACGTAGTAACAACTTCCAAGACTCAAATATAAAACAAAAGTGTATAAAATAATGGGTTGTCTCCCATAAGCGCTTTAACGCCTTTCAGCTAGGCGCAGAAAGTGTGAATCAAGTATTATCAAGAGATGAAGCATCAACATCATTACCATGGGTGTTGGGAGTTTCCTCAACAATGCACTGTATCTTGTATATTTAAGTAGCTCCTCTTTCGTTGCTTTTAGGCTTACTATTCTCATCAAACAAATTTTCAGGAACAAACCAAGCATAGTTATTTTCTAGAGCTTCATGCATTCCTAGGAGCTTACTAGGTATAAGCACTTTAATCTCCCCCCCATCATTGACATTATTAGTGTACTTTATTCTATCCATGTCCATCTTTTCAAGTGTTTTTGCAAAATCGGTGAACAAACCAAGCCTCTTATGCTTAATAAAAACTTTTCTAGCTTCTTTAGCTATATCTTCAAATTCTCTAAGAAGGACTTTTAAAACAAAATCTCTCTTTTCTCCCATCTCCATATCAGAAAGTGTAAGAAACATATGTTGCATTATGGGATTGAGATTAACAAATCTAGTTTCCAACATGCGTACTAAACAGGCAGAAGCACTTTCATAAGTAGGAACAACTTTTACCAAGGGTATATCTTCAAAATCTTCATCCATACTAACATGGGTGAAAAATGCTTCTATATTATATCTTCCAATGATAGACCCTTGTCCTACCGGTATATTTTTCAGAGTGAACTTAGGAGGAAACATGATAAAATAAGTAAAGTAAATGCAAGTAACAAATTTTTTTTGTGTTTTTAATATGGAGAACGCAAACAAGATAGTAAATAAAGTAAAACAAGTAACTATTTTTTTGTATTTTTGATATAGAGAAAGAAAAGAAAGCAGTAAATAAAGTGAAGTAAAGCAAGACAAAAACAAAGTAAAGAGATTGGAAGTGGAAGACTCCCCTTGCAGCGTGTCCAGATCATTGCAACGGCGCTAGAAAGAGCTGATACGCAGAAACACACGTCCGTTGGGAACCCCAAGAGGAAGGTGTGATGCGTACAGCAACAAGTTTTCCCTCAAGAAACCAAGGTTATCGAAATAGGAGTCAAGAAGCACGTGAAGGTTGATGGTGGCGGAGTAGGCGCGCAACACCCGGATCGCCAACGTGAAACCTGCACAACACAATCAAGATACTTTGCCCCAACGTAACAGTGAGGTTGTCAATCTCACCGGCTTGCTGTAACAAAGGATTAAATGTATAGTGTGGAAGATGATGTTTGCGAAGAACAGTAATAACAAGTATTGCAGTAGAGTGTATGTAAAGAATGGACCGGGGTCCATTCACTAGTGGTGTCTCTCCAATAAGAAATAGCATGTTGGGTGAACAAATTATAGTTGGGCAATTGACAAATAGAGAGGGCATAACAATGCACATACATATCACGATGACTACTATGAGATTTAATCAGGGCATTACGACAAAGTACATAGACCGCTATCCAGCATGCATCTATGCCTAAAAAATCCACCTTCGGGTTGGCATCCGCACCTCTTCCAGTATTAAGTTGCAAACAACAGACAATTATATTAAGTATGGTGCGTAATGTAATCAACACGAATATCCTTAGACAAAGCATTGATGTTTTATCCCTAGTGGCAACAGCACATCCACAACCTTAAAACTTTCGTCACTGTCCCGATTCAATGGAGGCATGAACCCACTATCGAGCATAAATACTCTCTTGGAGTCACAAGTATCAACTTGGCCAGCCTCTACTAGCAACGGAGAGCATGCAAGAACATAAACAACACATATATGATAGATTGATAATCAACTTGACATAGTATTCCATATTCATCGGATCCCAACAAACACAACATGTAGCATTACAAATAGATGATCTTGATCATGATAGGCAGCTCACAAGATCTAACATGATAGCACAATGAGGAGAAGACAACCATCTAGCTACTGCTATGGACCCATAGTCCAAGGATGAACTACTCACATCAATCCGAGGCGATCATGGTGATGAAGAGTCCTCCGATGATTCCCCTCCGCAGGGTGCCGGAGGCGATCTCTGAATTCCCCAGATGGGATCTGCGGCGTCTCTCCGGGAAGGCCCGCACGTGGCTCTCGGTACAGTGTTTTCACGACGAAGGCTTTAGCAGGCGGAAGGGTAGGGTTGGAGGCGGCGCGAGGGCCCCACACGCGGCGCTGGCCCTTAGGCCGCACGGTGTGGCGGCGCCTCTGCCGCCCACTTCGTAACCTTCGGCTCTTCTGGAAGCTCCGTGAAAAATAAGACCGGGGTTTGTTTTGTCTAACTATGAGAATATTTTGTAGGATTTCTGAACCAAAACAGCAGAAAACAAAACTGGCTCTTCTACATCTTTTCAATAGGTTAATGCCGGAAAATGCATATAAATGACATAAAGTGTGTATAAAACATGTGAGTATCATCATAAAAGTAGCATGGAACATAAGAAATTATAGATACGTTTGAGACGTATCAATAATCAACAAAAAGGCGGATCCGACATGGTCTCCATGACATTCCAGCAGAGAGGCCAAGGCCACAAACGCGGTGGCAAAGAAGGAAAGGGACATCATCGCAGTGACGTGGTCACGCCTGCCGGAACCCGCCCTCCATAAACATACAAGGAGTACATTGATATGCCCTGTTTAGCTCATCTCGACGCCAATGGCAAGTCCACACACAGCAACCACAATTGCAAGTTCCTCAACAGCCTAAAGGCGGATCCGAAAGCTGGATACGAACGCGGCCGAAAAACAGGCATCGCGAAAAGGGAGGAAGGCAAAGTAAGAGGCCAAGGAAACTAGTGATATAATTGTGCCACTTTGGACTGTGATAGAGAAGAAACACTCCAACACCTTTTTTGGGCATACCCTTTTGCTGATAAATGTTGGGATTTCATATGTCCTCAAAGACAGAAGGATCTTTCAGTTCAAGAGTCATTCCAGGATCTACGACATAAACTGAAGGTGCCTTTCTCAATGGAAATAATCATTCTTGCTTCATGGGCTCTCTGGATATATACAGAAACAATAAAATCTTCAGAAACCAAAGACCAAGTTTTCAAGGCCGGAAAGCAATTTATTTGGAAGAGTTGAGAATGCTTTCTTACAGAATGAAGAAGAAACACAAAATCTCTTATGAGAATTGGCTTAAGGATCAGCTTTAGATAGCTCTTTTCTTTTTTTTTTTTGTAAATATCTCTGTACAGTCCATTTTTTTCTTAATTATATATAAAAATTGCAGTGGGAGCCTTTCGCACTGTTTCTCCTAAAAAAACTAGTGATATGGAAGAGGACGAGCTTCCGCCGGAACCCAAAGGGCATGCCGCAAGCAAGTCCTAAGAATCCCTATGAGAAGAAGAGCGCTGCAGCTTTCCATACTTTTCTTGAAAAAACCTCAGCAAAGGCGAAGATATCCGCCCTCCGGGCTCTCAATGCTACAGTTCAAAACGTCCACTAGTACGTCAAATGGTCGGAAAAGCCAATCACCTGGGATCGCATAGACCACCTGGAGCTAATTCCTAAGGATCTTTGCTGCTTTGCTCAGAAAGCAATCGTTCGTCGTCATGAAGGCATGACGACTATCCTGATGTTGCGTGACAAATTTGCGTGCCAACAGAAGATTGGAGGGAGGCCATCGTCGGTTAAGGACCAAGGGAGGTCACGGATCAAGTAGGGCGGGACGGTCAGGGGGGGACCTCCTAGAGGCTGTTCCGGTCGATGGGGGGCGGCACAGGGGATTACCAGTTGGTCGGGATGATGGGGCGCGGCCCATTCGGGATCGGTTTGCGTGCAGCAGTAGGGCTGATATTGGTTAGGGTTCCACTACTTAACGACCGACCTTTGCAAAGGAAGAGTTTTTTACATGATAGGTGAAGTAACAAAACAAAGATGATGAGCATGAATATTGAGTGGCACTCTGCCACACACATGTGTCTGTAATATGAATTTGCTCAAGTCAAATGTCACCAAACTACAACAGTCCTTTAATTGATTTGAAGAGGATCACATCGATCTTTCAAGAGTATTATAGTGATTTTAGTTAGTAACAAATATGCTTTGAGAGTGACTACAAATGTCACTTTTAATAAGAGAACAATCTTGAATTTTACTGTGGATAAGCTTCTTTCTAGTATAAAAAAACATTCAGTGACAAATTCATTTGACATATTGTACAGAGAGAAGAAGCATCTTCCGATATCCATAAAAGTAAAGAAACAATTAAGCATTCTAAATCATGCAAAAAGCAAAAGAACTAAGTTTAAGTATGAACAAAATTAAGCTGTTGAGAAAAAAGATAGCTTTCAAGATAAAGAACAAAAAATATCTAAATGCATGATAGATTTCTGTAACTAATTTTACAGAACAATCACAGAAATTAGAGTAGCTAGTTTATATCTCATAAGTCCACAACATGTGGAATTTTACACCCTTATCTCTAAAATCATAGGTACAGAAAATTCGGTGTATCATGTTCTCTGTATATTCCTTTCTTGAGAATCACGTCTCCATACGTTCAGCAGGAGAAAGCCTACAGGAAAAGTTATTACACAAAGACAAAACTGAGTTGCATCGGCAGACCTAAAATCAGAACTTTCAAAAACAGATGTGTGTTATTATACTTACACTGGCGAGTGAACTTGGCATACCCATTGGATTTTTTTGCAGCCGCATACCAAGTTGCTTTGTAATGTAATTATAGCAACATTAGACAGTTAGAAACTTGACAATAAATAACATCTGACCTTCGGTTTTTACTCACTGCATTGCATCCAGTGTACTTGTGTGCAAGCATTTGTTAACCGATCAAGTTGTATGCAGATTGGGTCGCCCATATGTTGGCTGAAGCCAGACCATAATAAACAGACAGAAAGAAGTATGTACCAAATTGGGGTGGATCGATCAGCGATGGCATCAACAATATAACGCAGAACAATAGGAGAAGCATCAACAGCAGCAATGGTTTTGCGCTTCATTCAAGCTGTCTGGCCCATGGCAAATTCAGAAATTGACCGCTGCTGGTAGATGAGTAATGCCTAACCGTGTTGGGGATGAATAGGGCTGGATCGTAGCGAACGAAGATGTTCAATATGGATGGAGACTCCCACTTTGGAGCAGGGATTTTTATAGTGCATTGTCTGCTCTGATTCTTCATCAGTTTAATAAGCCGGCTGCTCATATGCCTCCAAAAAATTCTTGGAGGAGATAAAGTGGTCAGATGTCTGTGTGCCTGTTTTGTATAGGATTTAATGGAGAAGAGGGAGAGAAGAAAAAGTGAAACCATTTAAAGCATAATGTGTGACTTTTACAACGATGGTGGAGGGGCTAGGGCATGCTAATTGAGTTTGAGAATCCAAGTAGACATTTGTGCTCACCCATTGTGAGGGGACATACATATGGTCCCGAGTTGAGATATTTCAGAGCGTGCACAGTCATACTGAGGTCTCTTCATACTGTGAGCGAAAAATAGGAGTTCCTTTTTGCATTTCTGAATCATGGAAACCCACCAACAAACTGAGGTCTCTTCATACTATGAGCGAACTTTGGTAGAAGAAATTTCAAAGAAAAAGAAAAAGCTTTCGCTGATAGTAGGAAAGCTGAACTGAACTTTCTTCATTGACATAATATCGAACTTGATCGGTAGAGAGCAGGAATTTCACTGCGTGAAGCAAAAAAGTTGCAACAAATGAGAAGAAGGCAATTGGACATACCAGTAGTTTCCCTGAACCTAGGAATTTGCGTTACCACACAGCAGCAGCAGGAAGAGACATGAAAGAATAGTATACACCCAGGCAGTATAAAGATTATTGCGTCGGTTGTGTAGAACCTGCTTTTGCGGCCAAGTTTCTAGAATCTGAGTAAAGTTAAATTTGTGACTAATTAAGTAGAAGGACATGATAGGAAAAAGGGAGAAGAAAAAGAGGAGTGGCTCACCAAGGGGGCGGAAGTATGAGCGCTGTGCCAGATTGGAAGAGAAGATGCGGCGATGTGAAATATATAGCCTGAGATGTAGCAGCACGGACTCCTCAGATTCCTCCATGAGTTACCTGAGCAATTGTTTCTTGCGGGAATCGCGGGGGAGAGGAAGAGTATTGCGGTGGATTGTTCTTGAGATTGAGTCAGAGGTGGAAAACAGACCGGTAGGTTCTCCGGTAGATTGACGAGATGCCTTTGTGGGAGATGAGATGCGTTCGTGGGAGAAGAGGAATAGTCATGGGCTGGGCCTGGGGTGAGCGGAGGGCTGAAGATATGGGCTGCATCAGGCGCAGGACGAAAGAAGCTAGGGTACCACTAGAAAAAGACCAACATTTACGAAGGGAAACATCCTCCCGCACAATCCACGACCGACTAACACGTGTCAGCCACCAGGGAATCCGCTTGTGCGCGCGAGTGACTACGCGGAACGCGCGGGCGCGCGGGGCAAGTACGCCCATGTGGACGCGAGCGAGTACAGATTTCTATCACGCGAGTATGGATTTCATCATGCGAGTACGGATTCCTTCACTGTACGTGCTGCCAACTCACAACCTCCACCCTGCATGCACCATCGCTAGCTAGCTAGCTCTAGCAGGGACATGCATCCATCTTCATACATATACAAGTACAACTACGAACAAAATCTGATACCACGAAGTACGAGTACAACTTAGTTAGTACCCGAGTACAGTCACGCACACAAGAGAGGTACAGTTTCGCATATGAGTAAGTACTACCGCGCACACGAGCGAGTACAGGTACAGTCGCCCACATAAGACAGGTACAGTCGCGCACACGAGTATGTACAATCGCGCACACGAGCGAGTACAGGTACAGTCGCGCATACGAGACAGGTACAGTCGCGTACACGAGGAAGTACAGTCGCATACACGAACGAGTACATGTACAGTCACCCACATAAGACAGGTACAGTCACGCACACGAGTAAGTACAGTCGGGCACACAGACGAGTACAGGTACAGTCGCGCATACGAGTAAATGGAAAAACTACACCAAACACACTAAAAAACAGAAGTACTTATCAGTTGAAACACGAGTACATTTAGGTACACACCACAGGTACAATCATATTACTATTGGAAGTACGAAAAAAAAGTATCTCCAAACCTATCAACATGGGATCTAGTTTCGAAGATCTCGACGCGAGGATCTCAAAAGTGAAAACGGTTCGTAATTTGGACTTACGGTTCTCAAGATATTTCATTTTGAAAAAACGAATCTAGAAGAAAAGGGAAAAACTGACACAACCCAGTCTTCTCTCTCCTCTCTCATCCCCACCTTGCTTTCCCTTGCGACACGTGGCGAGCAGGGAGACCACTTCCCATGAATTTTCTGGCACCACAGCGTGCCACTTGTCGCGTGCGGAGCGAGTTGTCTTCCCTTCGCGAAGGTCGGCCTTTTTCTAGAGTTTTCGAAGAAGCTACGTAGCCGGAGGCTAGAAAATAAAGGAACGGAGAGCAGTCGGTCAGCGTACAGGCGAACGGAGAGGAGCGCGTCGTTCTCGGCCTTGACGGCGTCGAACGCCGACGTGATAGGCTGCATGTCAAGAGAAATAGGTTAGTGGGGATGAACTTCTTAGTTATATTTTTTGATAAAGGAATATATTAATATCGAGATAATTAATTACACTCAAATTCTCCGTAAATAACGCACCACCCTAATTTTCGCATCTACTGATGCACACACCAAAAAAAGGAAAAGAAAACTAAGAAACAAAAGTCCCGCTACAAAGACGCCCGACCCAACAACAAAGAATACATCCACCACCATGACAACACCCGAATTGCGCACTCTCCAAAAACGACGCTCCTGGGTTAGTGAAATAAAGCAGTTCAACAATCATTGCCGCCCGATCAAAGATCTCAAAGTTTTCACCTCAAGATAGTCCCCACTCTCAAAACAATGCCTCCACCAAGGTCACCGCCAGGCACAACCAAGCAGCGCGACCTGGGTTTTCACCCGAAAGGTAGACTGCGCTCACATGTGTTGTCGCCCACTTTCATACCACTGTTGTGAAGTCCGGGACACCAAGCAAGCTCCTCAATCCGGCCATCATGATATTACCTCCCTTAGCTAGTCCTCTCCTCCGGCCTTCATGAAATTTCTCTTCTTCCGACTTTCATCATGGATCCATAGTCACTTGATGTCAACACAGAAAAAGAGCTTCGCGCCGCTCCCTCCAGAACCAAACGGTCGGAATAAACGCATGGGTGCGCACGACCGAATACCTCCGATCCAGCAAATAGTAGAACATAAAACGGGATTATAAATCTCTAACCTCTTCTCTTATGAAGCACATCTATCAATCATCTAAATGTGTATTAGCCGGACTACTGCAGAAATAGGGTAGCAATTTCGTTCTCACTAGAATTATTACTTAGAGAGAAAAAAAGCCATTTCTTCTGCAAAACCGAGATACAAAAAAAGCACATATACATATTTGCAAGATAAAGATTGTTCAACAACCTTTTTTACTTCCTTGGATCCATTATAAACGACGTGGGTCTAGTTCAAATTCAAATCGGAGGGAGTAGTTTGAATAAGCATAGTATACTATTTTTTGGGAGAGCTGAGCTCTTACCGTTACCCTAGGCACACGCGCGCGTGGCAACTTCGATCTCCAGGAAATTTTAGAAATAAGGGTATGACGAGATCTGCTCTCAATAGAACTGGAGCCATGTGTGCTTAATTAGCCAAGTAGTTTGATAAATATGGAGCAGTTCTGACTCGTAGAATTGCCCCAAACAGGGATCGATCTGTGCCATATAGAAAGACAATGAAATGAAAGAAAAAAAGGAAGAAGACCAATCTAGACCGGTGGAAATCAGAAGGACAGGCATCGCGCGGCATGTTGACGTTGTCGAAGGGGCTGTGGCTGTGCGACCCTGGCGTTGATCTGGCCCCGTGCTGCCTCCCGAATTGTTGATCGATCAGGTCGACGCGCGGGGCTTGCACATGTCCGTCGGCGAGTGGCCTCTCGAGACGTCAGCAGCGAGCACGTACCGCCAAACTCGAACACGAACACGAAGGCTGGTTTCAGCGTGGTCATGAGGTCGTGCGCTCCAGACGAAGCACGCGAACACGAAGGAGACGAGCTCTCGAGCTCGCCGCTTGCGGACGATCTCGTCCAGGGGTGGCCGTCGGAAGTAGCGCGAGGTGGACCGCGCGCGGCCAGACCTCAGCGGCCCTACTCCAAACTCCATGGCTGGGCGAGTACAAGACACGGTGGTTGGGGCGGTGCGGGGGAGGAACGGATCTGGGAGTTGGGAGTCGTCGTGGACTCGTGGGATTGGGTTTTCTAGTCGATGCATGTGAGTGTGACCGGTAGCAACCATGCATGCATGCGAAAGAAGAGAAAGCGATAAGAAAAACATACCTAGCAATCATGGGTTGGGTTTCGCTGCACCCCGGACGAAAGTGAGGCCGCCATCATCACCGACGACGAGATCATTTGCAGTGGCGTCCGGCGCGTATCCGGCGGACGGCGGCGGCGTTAGCGTAGCACCCATAGCAGCGCCTGAAACACAGCATGCAAATCCAGGTGAGAAGAAGACACCTCGACGATCGACCAATAATACTCCTAGGCAAGACTGCTTTGTAAACAAATTTCCAGGGAAGAACCTTTGTTTTGCTCTAATCTGATCTGTAGCTCGGACTCGGATGGAATGGACACGTACGTATACAGTATACGGTACCCGGCCTGAACCAGAGAACGACGAACGCGTTATGACGACATTAATTACTTCTATTCTAAATTGAAAAAAACACGTTATCTCGCTAGCTATGTCTAGAAGGTTAACCGGGCATACTCTAGTACTGTACTTACGCAAGCTTAATTTTCCAGGTAATTGCGCGTCCTCCTCTCCCAATTCCATGTTCTTTCCGCTGCCACGTACATGTAATGCACGTGTCGACTATCAGTTATTTAGACACTCTTATAGTCTTATACACCTCTTTCTTCCCTTTTTTATAAAAAGATTACTGGTGTCGGTGCTGATCGTTCCTAGCTAATCCCCCTTTCGAAATCACGCATGTATCTTGCCCATCGGCCGCTTCACGGCTAAGCTGGGCCGGGCCGCCGGACGGCCACCCTGTGATAGGGCATGGGCACCCCATGCCGCCGGCCACCCCGGCATATAGTATTTTTTTATTTTTTATTTTTTTCCCTCTCTCATATTACTTTATAATATGTTTCTATTATTTATATGTAATAGTATGAATTATGTAAAAAGGTTCTATTTAAGAATTCATAGATGGCATATGTAGGTCCCATGGGTGACGCCGCAGACGGGTCAACCGGAGCCACTAAGGCCCAACATTTGCTATCGATGTACATATGTCCTCCGGGTCCCGCCCTACGGTTTCCCGAACCCTAACCCTAACCCTAACTGTAACCCTAACTCTAACCCTAACTCTAACCCTAACCGTAACCCTAACTCTAGCCCTAACCCTAACCCTAGGGTTTCCCAAGAAACAGATCACCGGAGCGTCAGAATTGTTGGAAAACTTGCTTCTGCCCCTAACATACATGTACAAGTGTGATGTAAGGTTTGGCTAACCTTGGATGTACCCGGCGTTGACGATTTCCGCATACATGGGCTAGCACTTGGTAAAATCCAGGATCTGTATGTGAAAACCCCCGCCACGGCTAAAACGAGCCTATTTTATGGTAAAGTATGCCCAACCTATGGTTTCCATGTACATATGTCCTAAACAAAGCAAAAAAAAAAAAAAAGTCCACTGGTAAACCCTCGCACGGAGAAAGCTATAGGGGTAGATGTGTGGGGTCCCCGCCTAGGGTTTTCCAAGTTACAGACCACCGGAGCGTCGGAATCGCTGGAAAACTTGTGTGTGTCCACATGGCATGCACAAAAGTGATTTGAGATGGTTTTATATCCAAGGATACCCCTCAAGGTGTGTCCGGCTTTCTGGACAGGGGTTCCTACACTTAGGCATTCTGGATGTATAGGGAACTCCCTCGGAGGTGAACTGGAGAGAAAAGTGATACATTTAAGAACTTAAGACCCACACACGATACAAAACACTTAAATAACTAGACCCACACACATACCAAAGCGCTTAAAGTACTAGACCCACACACGAACCGAAACACTTAAAGAACTACACCTACACACAGAACCAACACACTTAAAGAACTACACCCACACAGAACCAAAACACTTAAAGAACTAGACGCACACACAAACCAAAATATTTAAAGAACTACACCCACACACGAATAAAGCACTTAACGTTAGACACACGGACTCGACACACACACATATTAATCGTAGAAGTCGAAATCTTCGTCTCCGCTCGGGGGTGTCCTCTGGAAGCGGTGGCTGTGAAGATCCACGATCACCGTTCATCATCCTCCCCCCATGTCGACGCCTCTCCTTTGGCGTACTCTCATACGCAGCCTTCCTCTGCCGCTTTCCCGCCCTCCTCTCTCTCATGTACGTCCTCCGCTTGTCCTTCCGTAATGCGCGCTCCGCCTCGACGGCTCCGGGGATGTCTCGCGCCACCGTGCCATGAATCGCTTCGTCCGCCGGTGTATCAACTGGGCCGTCAAGCCGTACCGTACGCGCGTCTCACCCTCGTGAGCGAAGTAGCGTTCGCAGAGACCGAGCTCCGTCGACCTGACCGAAGTTCATTTCGTGCGCGCGCCGGCCAAACCCCAAGCCGCAACGTCGTATGCGCGGGCAGCAGCCTCCTTCGTAGAAGGTGCCGAGCCACACACGCGTACCACCGGCGGTGATTTCAGCCGCGAAATGTCCCGCGGGCCGCAGGCGAACGCCGATGAAGCCCGTATTGCTACGGCGACGAGGAGCCATCTCAGCGGCAGCTCAGCTCAGAGGATTTTGTGGTGCTGTTGGATGAGAGAAGTGATGAGGGGAGAAATATTGTGTTGGTGGAGAAGACATGGCTATATATAGGCCGACGAGGGGCTGAAACGGCGGGAAAACTTGGCGGGAGAGAATGGGCGGGAAAACTTGGCGGGAGAGAATGAGCGGGAAAGGGTGGGCGGGAAAACTTGGCGGGAAATCATGGCAGGAAAAAAGGGCGGGAGAGAAGCAGCGGGAAAGGGTGGGCGGGAAAAAAGCGGGAGAGAAGTAGCAGTAAGGTAGGGAATGGCCCCAAAACTTGTATCCACATGGAATGCACAAAAGTGATTTGAGATGGTTTTATATCCAAGGCTACCCCCCAGGTGTGTCCGGCTTTTCGGAAAGGGGGTTCCTACACTTAGGCAGCTTCTGCATGTATAGGAACTCCTAGGTCGAACCTAGAGAAACTTGAGATCATATGGGGTGATCCTTGTTTCCACACGTACCTATGACCTAACCAAGCTAAATGAGGCATATGCCCACCGTGGGGACCCCCGATGGATGTAGCTGCACCAGACCGCGCGGTCACCGTAACTAGGTTTCGTTTGGAATCGAGCACGATGTAGGGGAATGGCCCAAAACTTGTGTGTCCACATGGAATGCACAAAAGTGATTTGAGATGGTTTTATATCTGCTGACCTCATGTGTGTCCGGCTTCTCGGATGTGGGGTTACTACACTTAGGCGTATTCTGCATGTATGTGGGGAACCTCTGAGTTGAACCGAGAGAAACTTTGAGATCATATGTGATGATCCTTGTTTCCACATGTGTACCTATGACCTAACTAAGCTCAAATGGAGGGATATGCCCACCTGGGACCTTCGATGGATGTAGTCAAAGGTAGACCAAGGCGTCATCAGAACTAGGGTTTCATCACGAAATCGAGCATCGGATTCAGGAATGGCTCCCAAAACTTGTGTGTGTCCACATGGAATGCACAAAGTGATTTGAGATGGTTTTATATCCAAGGCTACCCTCTGTGTGTGCATGTCCGTTTCGGATGCGGGGGTTCCTACACTTGTGCGTACTCGCATGTGTAGGAACTCCTGAGTTGAACCGGAGAGAAACTTGAGAATATGTGATGATCCTTGTTTCCACATGTACCTATGACCTAAACTAAGCTCAAATGGAGGCATATGCCCACCAGGGACCCCCCGATGGGACGCAGTCAAAGGGGTAGACCGCGGGGTCAACAGAACTAGGGTTTCGTCGGAAATCGAGCATCGGATCTAGGAATGGCCCCAAACTTGTGTGTGTCCACACATGGAATGCACAAAAGTGATTTGAGATGGTTTTATATCCAAGGCTACCCCCTGTGTGTGTCCGGCTTCTCGGATGTGGGGTTCCTACGCACTTAGGCAGATTCTCGCATATAGGTGGGAACTCCTGAGTTGAACCGAGAGAAACTTCTGGGATCATATGTGATGATCCTTGGTTTCCACATGTACCCATGACCTAACCAAGCTCAAATGGAGGCATATGCCCACTGGGGGACTACGGGATGCACAAAGGTAGACCGCGCGGTCACCGTAACTAGGTTTCGGCTTCAAATCGAGCATCAGATGTAGGGAATGGCCCCAAAACTTGTGTG
This sequence comes from Lolium multiflorum, assembly GCA_030979885.1. NCBI lineage: Eukaryota > Viridiplantae > Streptophyta > Magnoliopsida > Poales > Poaceae > Lolium > Lolium multiflorum. Next base: position 6,183 of record JAUUTY010000017.1, on the reverse strand, counting down.
TGTCCACATGGAATGCACAAAAGTGATTTGAGATGGTTTTATATCCAAGGCCACTCCCCCTGTGTGTGTCCGCTCCTGACAAAGCACACACTTAGGCAGATTCCGCATGTATAGGGGGGAACTCCCTCGGAGTTGAACCGGAGAGAAACTTGAGATCATATGTGATGATCCTTGTTTCCAAATGTACCTATGACCTAACCAAGCTCAAATGGAGGCATATGCCCACCGGGGGACCCCGATGGGATGCAGGCCCAAAGGGGTAGACCGCGCGGTCAACAGAACTAGGGTTTCGTCGGAAATCGAGCATCGGATCTAGGGAATGGTCCCAAAACTTGTGTGTGTCCACATGGAATGCACAAAAGTGATTTGAGATGGTTTTATATCCAAGGCTACCTCCCAGGTGTGTCCGGCTTCTCGGACAGGGGGTTCCTACACTTAGGCAGATCTGCATGTATAGGTGGGAACTCTAGTTGAACCGTAGAGAAACTTGAGATCATATGTGATGATCCTTGTTTCCACATGTACCTATGACCTAACCAAGCTCAAATGGAGACATATGCCCACCGGGGACCCGATGGGATGGAAATAAAGGGGTAGACCGTGCGATCAACATAACTAGGGTTTCGTCAGAAATCGAGCATCTGGATCTAGGAATGGTCCCAAACTTGTGTGTGTCCACATGGAATGCACAAAGTGATTCGAGATGGTTTTATCCAAGGCTACCTCTGTGTGTCCGGCTTCGACAAAGGGGTTCACACTTAGGCAGATTCGCATGTATAGGAACTCGTAGTTGAACCGGAGAGGAAACTTTGGATCATATGACATCCTGTTTCCACATGTACCCATGACCTAACCAAGCTCAAATGGAGGCATATGCCCACCGGGGGACCCCCGATGGGATGCAGTAGTCAAAGGGGTAGACCGCGCGGTCAACGTAACTAGGGTTTCGTCGGAAATCGAGCACCGGATCTAGAGAATGGCCCCAAAACTTGTGTGTGTCCACACAGGAATGCACAAAAGTGATTTGAGATGGTTCTATATCCAAGTCTACCCCCGGGGGTGTCCGGCTTCTCGGACAGGGGGTTCCTGCACTTAGGCAGATTCTGCATGTATAGGGGGGAACTCCCTCGGAGTTGAACCGGAGAGAAACTTGGGATCATATGTGATGATCCTGTTTCCAAATGTACCTATGACCTAACCAAGCTCAAATGGAGGTACACGCCCACCGGGGGACCGATGGGATGCAGCCAAAGGGGTAGACCGCGCGTCAATAACTAGGGAAGTCATTTAAAATCCAGGATCTGTATGTGGAATGGCCCCAAAACTTGTGTGTGTCCACATGGAATGCACAAAAGTGACGGAGATGGTTCTATATCCAAGTCTACTCCCGTGTGTCTCCGCTTCTGGACAGGGGGGGTTCCTGGCACTTAGCAGATTCTGCATGTATAGGGGGAACTCCCTGGGTGGACCGGGGAGAAACTTGAGATCATATGTGATGATCCTTTGTTTCCAAATGTACCCTATGACCTAACCAAGCCCAAATGGAGGCACAGCGCCCACCGGGGACCGATGGGATGCAACAAAGGGGTAGACCGCGCTGGCCACCGTAATCCAGGGTTTCATTAAATCGAGCATCGATGTAGGGAATGGCCCCAAATCCTGTGTGTGTCAAAATGGCATGCACTAAAGTGATTTGAGATGGTTTTATATCCAAGGCTACTCCCCAGGTGTGTCCGGCTTCTCGGACAGGGGGTTCCTACACTTAGGCAGATTCTGCATGTATAGGGGGAACTCCCTCGGAGGTGAACCGGAGAGAACCTTGGGATCATATGGGATGATCCTGGTTTCCACATGTACCTATGACCTAACCAAGCTCAAATGGAGGCATATGCCCACCGGACGGAGTGATCGAGCCCCGGTGCAAAATCCGCGTTACGCCGATGGTACCGATGGAGGATCGAGCATCGGATCTAGGGAATGGCCCCAAAACTTGTGTGTGTCCACATGGAATGCACAAAAGAGATTTGAGATGGTTTTATATCCAAGGCTACCCCCCCAGGTGTGTCCGGCTTCTCGGACAGGGGTTCCTACACTTAGGCAGATTCTGCATGTATAGGGGGGAACTCCCTCGGAGTTGAACCGGAGAGAAACTTGGGATCATATGTGATGATCCTTGTTTCCAAATGTACCTATGACCTAACCAAGCCCGCCAAATGGAGGCATATGCCCACCGGGGACCCCGATGGGATGCAACAAAGGGGTAGACCGCGCGGTCAACAGAACTAGGGTTTCATTAAAATCGAGGAGCATCGGATGTAGGGAATGGCCCCAAAACTTGTGTGTGTCCACATGAAATGTCACCAAAGTGATTTGAGATGGTTTTATATCCAAGTCTACCTCTGTGTGTGTCCTGGCTTCTTATTGTGGGGTTCCTACACACTTAGGCAAACATTCTCAGTATGTATAGGTGGGAACTCCTCGGAGTTGAACCGGAGAGAAACTTGGGATCATATGTGATGATCCTTGTTTCCACATGCACCATGACCCAACCAAGCTCAAATGGAGGGCATATGCCCACCGGGGACCCCCGATGTCAAAGAGGTAGACCGCGCGGTCAACAGGACTAGGGTTTCGTCAGAACGAGCATCGGATCTAGGAATGGCCCCAAACTTGTGTGTGTCCACATGGAATGTACAAAAGTGATTTGAAATGGTTTTATATCCAAGGCTACCTCTCGTGTGTGTCCGGCTTCTGACAGGGGTTCCTACACTTAGGCAGATTCTCGGGGTGCCGGTACTCCCCGAGTTGAACCGAGAGAAACTTGGGATCATATGTGATGATCCTGTTTCCAAATGTACCTATGACCTAACCAAGTTCAAATGGAGGCATATGCCAGAGGAGGGATGCCGTCAAAGGGGTAGACCGCGCGGTCACCAGAACTAGGGTTTCGTCGGAAATCGAGCATCGGATCTAGGGAATGGCCTAAAACTTGTGTGTGTCCACATGGAATGCACAAAAGTGATTTGAGATGGTTCTATATCCAAGTCTACCCCCCAGGGTGTCCGGCTTCTCGACAGGGGGTTCCTACACTTGGCTTCTGCATGTATAGGGGGAACTCCCTGGGAGGTGAACTGAGAGAGAAACTTGAGATCATATGTGATGATCCTTGTTTCCACATGTACCCATGACCCAACCAAGCTCAAATGGAGGCACATGCCCACCGGGGGACCCCCATGGGATGTGGGTCATCAGTAGACCGCGCGGTCAACAAGACTAGGGGTTTCGTCATAAATCGAGCATCGGATCTAGGAAATGGCACCCACAAACTTGTGTGTGTCCACATGGAATGCACAAAAGTGATTTGAGATGGTTTTATATCCAAGGCTACCTCCCAGGTGTGTCCGGCTTCTCGGACAGGGGGTTCCTACACTTAGGCAGATTCTCATGTATAGGGGGAACTCCCTCGGAGTTGAACCGGAGAGAAACTTGGGATCATATGTGATGATCCTTGTTTCCAAATGTACCTATGACCTAACCAAGCTCACCTAGGCATATGCTCACCGACCCCGCCGATGGGATGCAACAAAGGGGTAGACCTGGTGCGGTCAACAGAACTAGGGTTTCGTCGGAAATCGAGCATCGGATCTAGGGAATGGCCCCAAACTTGTGTGTGTCCACATGGAATGCACAAAAGTGATTTGAGATGGTTCTATATCCAAGTCTACCCCCCAGGTGTGTCCGGCTTCTCGGACAGGGGGCGTATTCTCGTATGTATAGGGGAACTGTCTGAGAACCGGAGAGAAACTTGAGATCATATGTGATGATCCTTGTTTCCAAATGTACCTATGACCTAACCAAGCTCAAATGGAGGCATATGCCCACCGGGGACCCCCGATGGGATGCAGACAAAGGGGTAGACCGCGCGGTCACCAGGAACCAGGGTTTCGTCGGAAATCGAGCATCGATGTAGGGAATGGCCTCAAAACTTGTGTGTGTCCACATGGGAATGCACAAAAGTGATTTGAGATGGTTTTATATCCAAGGCTACCCCCTCCCAGGTGTGTCCGGCTTCTGGGACAGGGGGTTCCTTAGGCAGATTCCGCATGTATAGGGGGAACTCCCTGAGTTGAACCGGAGAGAAACTTGAGATCATATGTGATGATCCTGTTTCCAAATGTACCTATGACCTAACCAAGCTCAAATGGAGGCATATGCCCACCGGGGGACCCCGATGGGATGCAGTCAAAGGGGTAGACCGCGCGGTCAACAGAACTAGGGTTTCGTCGGAAATCGAGCATCGGATCTAGGGAATGGTCCCAAAACTTGTGTGTGTCCACATGGAATGCACAAAAGTGATTTGAGATGGTTTTATATCCAAGGCTACTGCCCCAGGTGTGTCCGGCTTCTCGGACAGGGGGTTCCCTTAGGCAGATTCTGCATGTATAGGGGGGAACTCCCTCTGAGTTGAACCGGAGAGAAACTTGAGATCATATGTGATGATCCTTGTTTCCACATGTACCTACCTAACCAAGCTCAAATGCAGGCATATGCCCACCGGGGGACCTCCCATGGGATGCAGCCAAAGGGGTAGACCGCGCGGTCAACAGAACTAGGGTTTCGTCGGAAATCGAGCATCGGATCTAGGGAATGGTCCCAAAACTTGTGTGTGTCCACATGGAATGCACAAAAGTGATTTGAGATGGTTTTATATCCAAGGCTACCCCCCCAGGTGTGTTTCTCGGTCAGGGGGTTCTACACTTAGGCAGATTCTGCATGTATAGGGGGAACTCCCTCGGAGTTGAACCGGAGAGAAACTTGGGATCATATGTGATGATCCTTGTTTCCACACGTACCTATGACCTAACCAAGCTAAACGAGGCATATGCCCACCGGGGACCCCCCGATGGGATGCAGTCAAGGGGTAGACCGCGCGGTCAACAGAACTAGGGTTTCGTCGGAAATCGAGCATCGGATCTAGGGAATGGTCCCAAAACTTGTGTGTGTCCACATGGAATGCACAAAAGTGATTTGAGATGGTTCTATATCCAAGGCTACCCCCCCAGGTGTGTCCGGCTTCTCGGACAGGGGGTTCCTACACTTGGGCAGATTCTGCATGTATAGGGGGGAACTCCCTCGGAGTTGAACCGGAGAGAAACTTGGGATCATATGTGATGATCCTTGTTTCCAAATGTACCTATGACCTAACCAAGCTCAAATGGAGGCATATGACCACCGGGGACCGATGGACAGCCAAAGGGGTAGACCACGGTCACCGTAACTAGGGTTTCGTTTAAATCGAGCATCGATGTAGAATGGCCCTTAAAACTTGTGTGTCCACACATGGAATGCACAGTGATTTGAGATGGTTCTATATCCAAGTCTACTCCCCCCGTGTCTCCTAGCCTTCTGACAGGGTTCCTACACTGGGCGTATCTCCGGCATGTATAGGGGGAACTCCCTGGGAGGTGAAAGAAACTTGGGATCATATGTGATGATCCTTGTTTCCAAATGTACCTATGACCTAACCAAGCTCAAATGGAGGCATATGCCCACCGGGGGACCGCCGATGGGATGCTCAAAGGGGTGGACCGCGCGGTCAACAGAACTAGGGTTTCGTTTCGAAATCGAGCATCGGGCTGTAGGGAATGGCCCTAAAACTGTGTGTCTGTACATGGAATGCACAAAAGTATTTGAGATGGTTTTATATCCAAGGCTACCCCCTGGTGTGTCCTACCCCTGGACAGGGGGTTCCTACACTTAGGCGGATTCTGCATCCACTAGTGTCCCTCGGAGTTGAACCGGAGAGACTTGAGATCATATGTGATGATCCTTGTTTCCACATGGCACCTATGACCTAACCAAGCCTGTGTGGAGGTGTATATGCTCCACCGGGGGCCCCGATGGGATGCAACAGCAGAGACTGCGCGGTCACTTAATCCGGGGGCTCAGTTTGAATCGAGCATCGGATCTAGGAAATGGCCCCAACTTGTGTGTGCCCACATGGAATGCACAAAAGAGATTTGAGATGGTTTTATATCCAAGGCTACTCCCCCAGGTGTGTCTCGGACGTGGGGTTCCTACACTTAGGCAGATCCTGCAGAACTCCCTCTGAGTTGAACCGGAGAGAAACTTGGGATCATATGATGATCCTTGAGCCCAAACATCACATCCATGTCAATGATA
>JAUUTY010000016.1:0-20000 GCA_030979885.1 Lolium multiflorum | reverse complement strand
GGAGTTCTTTGAGAACTTGGTGTAGTTTCGGTAGTGTCGAACTTTGAAGCTATATTGTGTGTGACAATATTAGTGACATATTTTAGATCGCGGAATTAAAGTTCCACTAGAAGACTAAACGTATACGATTAATGCCGACTCAATTGGAAAATGAGTGATGCGTGGAGACACAAATGAATTGCAAAATACATACGTTTCTGAGCGTGTCAGATTCGTTGACTGATAACCTCCATGAGCTAACATGATAAGCACCAGAAGGCCACGGTGTTAAATTTTACAAATGTAAACTAGATTATTGTCTCTAGTGCAAGTGGGAGACTGTTGGAGATATGCCCAAGAGGCAATAATAAAAGTGTTTATTGTTATATCTTAGTGTTCATGTCAAATATTTACATCCCAAACTATAATTGTATTAACCGGAAACATTAATACATGTGTGTTGTGTAAACAACCAGAGTCCCTAGTAAGCCTCTTGTTAAGCTAGCTTGTTGATTAATAGATGATCATGGTTTCCTGATCATGAACATTGGATGTTATTAATAACAAGATCATATCATTAGGTGAATGATGTGATTGTCACACACCCATAGTAAGCATAGCATAAGATCAAGTCATTAAGTTTAACTTGCTATAAGCTTTCGATACATAGTAACCTAGTCCTTCGACCATGAGATCATGTAAATCACTTACACCGGATGGGTACTTTGATTACATCAAACGCCACTGCGTAAATGGGTGGTTATAAAGATGGGATTAAGTATTCGGAAAGTATGAGTTGAGTCATATGGATCAAGAGTGAGATTTGTCCATCCTGATGACGGATAGATATGCTCTGGGCCCTCTCGGTGGAATGTAATCTAATTAGCTTGCAAGCATGTGACAAGGTCACAAGGGATGACATACCACTGTACGAGTAAAGAGTACTTATCGGTAACGAGGTTGAACTAGGTATAGAGATAACGATGATCGAACCTCGGATAAGTAAAGTATCGCGCGACAAAGGGAATCGGTATTGTATGTTAATGGTTCATTCGATCATGAAGTCGTCTTTGAATATGTGGTAACCATTATGGATCTCCAGGTCCTGCTATTGGTTATTGAACGGAGAGGAGTCTCGATCATGTCTGCATAGTTCACGAACCGTAGGGACACACTTAAGGTTCGATGTTCTATAGTAGATATGGAATATGAGATGGAGACTGAATATTTTTCGGAGTCTCGGATAGGATCCAGGACATCACGAGGAGGTACGGAATAGTCCGGAGAGTAAGATTCATATATGGGAAGTCATTTCGAGGGTTATCGGAAAAGTTCAGGATTTTCGGACAGTCGGGGTTCTAGAAGGTTCCCAGGGTACCATAGTGGGGCCCACCTATCCCGGACGACCAACATGGACCGAGGGGTCGCATAGGCCCACATGGGCCGGCACACCACCCCAAGGCCCATGTGGCTGGATCAAGTGGATAAGACCAAATCCCTTGAAAATAGGGACTTAACTTGGGGGAAGTTTCCCCCTTGTTTTGGCCGACCCTCGGGCTTGGAGGAGGGGCCAAGGCATCCCCCCACGCCTATATAAGAGGGAGGGGAGGGTTGGGGCGCAACACATCATTCCCCAAACCCTAGCCGTCCCTCTCTCCCTCCTCCTTCTTCCTGCGCAGGCTTGGCGAAACCTGCAGAAATTTCTCCTCCACCTCCACCGCCACGCCGTCGTGTTGCTAGGATTCCGAGGGGATCTATCACCTCCACTGCCCGCTAGAACGGGGAGAGGAAGGATGTCATCGACACCGTACGTGTGACCGAGTATGAAAGTGCAACCAGATTGCAGCACCAAAACGATCGTCTACATCAACCACGAGATCTGATCTCGTTAAAGCTTTGGATCTACAAGGGTTAGTATCTCATCTATCTCGTTGCTCCGATCTCATAGATTAGATCTTGGATTTTCCATAGATTGGATCTTGGATTTATTCATCTTTGCGATAGAATTTTTTGTTTTCCATGCATCGAATCCATCACCCACGAGGCCCGAACGAGCACAGGTGGTGCGGGGCCCACCCTAGGCCGTGCCACCATGTCTTGTTCCCTACTCGAGCGTCCGCAATTTTCCGTTTTGATCTCAAACTGACGGGCTTGACCTAAAAGCTACTACATATAGACCCACCCTGAGGCTTTCTCGGAGAAGGCGATGCGAAAACTTGAAACCCATGAAACTAAGGCTGAACCTGTGAAGATTGGAGGGGGAAACGTAGCCAGAGCCATCCCCGGTTGCATTTCCACCTTCTCCAGCATCATTACCATGGCCACCATGATGAAGAGGGAGCAGTCTATCTCTGGACTATGGTTTTGTGGCAGTAGCTTGATCTCTCTCTCTCTCCCCCTCTCTCTCTTGTTCTCTTGTGCTATGTTGTTTAGATGCCATATGAGCTGCCTAATCGTGATCTATGAGATCTGAATCTTTAGTGTGTTCTTGATGTATTAATAGATGCATATTGTTATCCCATTCTTTATTACTTGTTCTGATCAAGCTTGTATGCAAGAGCATGTGTGGGGGATGGTGTGTATTAGATGGAGTAACATGTTGGCACTAATGATTTGTGACATCAAGCCTCATATATACTGAGGTCTTCACCAATTCTTTTGTTACCTCACTAGGGATAAAGTGAATGCATGTGCTATATAAGTCTTAGTGACATCTAAGAAGTCTTGTTTAATCTATGGATCATATGCTTGATCTATTGTGATATGTTTAATTCAAGGTAGCATATTTACTATTCAAACATCATGTCGAAATACCTAAAGCTATGATGTGATCTTAAATCTAGATTGTTTGGAGTGTATCCTTTTCGAATGAAGCATAAATAATATGTGTAGCATCAACTTTATGTTAGGATATGATGTCCATATGAATGTTAATCAAGACACATAATGAAATCTCATCAATATTTAGTTATCTATCGTGTTCTTAATGCCACCACACCTTTATGAGAGAGTAGATAAGTGAACCCATGAACTCCGGTCCATTTTTTTTATCATAAGAAACAACTTTTACTTGCTTTCACTTACCTTCACACATTTAGCATTAATTAATTTTGAAAATACAAAAATATCTCTACTTCTTGCAAGTACAACTAAAAACCCAAAAATATCTTTATTTACTTGTTTTAGTTTACTTTCTAGTTTAATTTTATTTCTAGCATTTTATTATTATTATTTTACTTTATTTACTAATACCGAAGCTTTATGTTTGACAACCACACGGTGGAGTCGGATGCATAAGACAAAGACTTTGCTTTGCATCTTGCTAGACGAGAGTTCGATATAAAGCCCAGAGTCACTCTTGTGGAAAAATTTCTCCTGCTGCATCAACTTGCACTTGCGGTAGAAAAAATTTTAAACTCGAAAAAACAGTCCAGATTACAAATACGCAGAATTTTAAAAAGTTCAAACTAAAAACCTGTTCGGATTAAAAAAATGTTCAGATTGAAAAAAAATTGAAATTTGAAAAATGCTTGAATCTAGAATAGTTCAAACTTGAAAAAAGTTCACATAAAAATTCTAAAATATTTTTTGTTCAATTTTTTTAAAAAGTTGGAAAACAAAAATGTTTAAAACTGAAAAACCGGAAAGGTAAATCGAATGGAAGAAAAACCATTATACTAGGCCAGGCCCAGGTAGCACCCGCTACGCAGTGGGCGGCGCCCCAGATAGTGCCAGCAGCGGGCGGTGAATAGGATTTGCCCCGCGCCGGCGCGACCAAATTCGTGCCCGGCGCCCAAATAGGCCTTTTGGCCAGAGAGCGCGCCCCTGTTCCTTTTTCCAGTTCAGGAGACAGCGCCGCCGCCGGCCCTCCGCTCGCCGCCTCGCCCGTCCCGCTTACCAGCAGCGCCGCCTACCCACGCCTCTATCGGCGGCGACTGCCCACCCCACTGGAGTTGTGGCCCTCCCGCCGATTCCGGCCGTCTCCGGCCTCCTCTCCCAGTGCTGTTCATCAACGCGTCCCAATTCCCCACCGGCGAAACGCCGTTCCATCACCAACGGAGTCTCGACGCCGTGCCGACTCCGACTGCCGGTGCCATGACTGAACCATCACGGGAAGCTCCGCTCACAGCGGCCCACAATATTGAGGCATGTTTCTGCTTTTAAATGTCGCTGCCTGCTTACAATCTGCATCTCCTCCCTCTCAGTCCCGTCTTCTTGCAGCCGTTCTTTGTCCTCCACAAGGCGGCCGCTGGTGCCTCGCTGACAACTTCCCGGGCTCGGCGGCGGGTCGACAAAATTCCCCAGCCGTCATCTCCCAGTCCCAAATCTCCAAAGAGACCGCGGGACGAGGACGGGGACGATGAGGGCGACATGGAACTGTACGAGCAGCTCCGCCTGGAGGCCTTCCACCGCACTTGGTCCAAGATCCAATCCACCATCAATGTCTGCCTCTCTTCACCCTATCACTAGACCAAGTCTCATTCCTCGTCATGCCTAATGCTTTGATGATGTCTGCAGTCTGCTATATCTCACCTTGGCATTGCTTCCACTTCCAGGAGGTCCTCAGAGGCATCAACCTCAAGCTGTTCGACCAGGTGCTCCGGTGGGTCCAGGAATCCTTCTCCACGGTCCGCTCTGTCATCAGACCTTGCCCTGCCGAAATCCAGCAGCCCTACCCTCTCCTAACTGATGTCATCTGCAGAAAGATACCCACGGCATTCGTTCTCACTAGTGAGCACACAGCACTGCCATCAAGTGTTCAACTGATTCCTCTCTACTGCTGTTGAATTGGCTGATTTGATGAACTCCCCACTTTTGCAGAGAATGCGGAATTCGTCGACGATGTCACGACGTTTCGGGATCTATCCGATCATCTGGAGTCCAATGGATGTCACCTGGCCAAGTTGTCGTCAACTGAGTTGTCTGCAAAGTACGGAGTTGCTGGCTGCTTAAAGAGCTTGTTGAGGCAGCTGCTTTCAGATGTTCCAGATGTGGGTGATATGACCACAGCTCAAATAACATAAATCTGAAGTGTTGATTCAGACAGGATTGTATAGGCTCTCTGATCTGACTTCATGTGTTGCTGCTTTTCAACAACAGGTAGCGGATGTATCTGCACTTGCATCTTGGTACTGCAGAGCCAAGAATTATGATCAGCCCATCATTATCGTAATTGATGATTTAGAGCAATGTTCTGGTGATGTTCTGGGGGAGCTTGTGATGACGCTGACGTAAGCTTTATGTTTCGTCGCATCACACACTTCCCTCTTATCTTGTGGGCACTTTAAGCCAAGCATAGTGAAAATAAGTGAGCCAAGCCTGGTAAAACTAAATGCATATCTTCCAATGGACACTGATTTTGGTACCAACTACATAAGCTAAATTCAAATTTTAAGTCACTCTTTTCATCCAGATTGCTTAACACAAATTAATTTCTATATCAATCATGCAACAAAGCATATTGTTTTATTTGTTCAGTAACTTCCGCTCCTTGTAGTTTTCATGCTCCAAGCTCTTGTTTAGCTCCTGTTAAGAAGTTACTTCTTACCAATTATTAAATGTAACTTGTACTTGTACTTTTTTTTCATTTATTAATTTCTTAAGAAGCTTCATTCGTGTGCTTGGTTTTACGGAGAATTCTGGAATGCCTAATACTATAGTCTCTCTGTTGCAGCGAGTGGGTAATTAAGATTCCAATCTTCTTTGTAATGGGGATTGCGACTACCCTTGATGCACCAAGGAAACTGCTCTCATCAGAAGCTCTTCAACAATTAGATCCCTGTCAGCTCACCATGGGGTCTCCCTCTGATAGAATGAATGCACTTGTTGAGGCCATCCTTGTTAAACCATGCGCCGGTTTCTGCATAAGTCACGAAGTTGCAGTCTTCCTCAAAAATTACTTTTTCAGACATGATGGGACGATAACATCTTTTATTAGTGCTCTAAAGGTTAGTGTTTCACGTAAGCTCTATTCATGTTGGAAATATATTTAATATGTTCTCTCCATTTTCGTGGAAAGCTAATCAAATTTTACATAGCTTGCATGCAGTAAGCACTTCTCTGTCGAACCTTTGAGCTTCTTGTGCATGGGAACGCTTGAAGAGGATTGTGAGGTTGCTGCTATTTCCTATTTCCAACATAGTACCGTCTTTGCTAATTCTATGTTACTATTACTACTACCAGCTATAGTTTCCCTTCAATTTTAATTTAATAATATCTCTGTTTGTGTTGCTTCTGATTTGCTACCCTACAGAACTTTTGGCGTGATAAATTTGATGCAATGCCTGAAGCAATGCAGAAACAAGCTTTTGGTTTACCCTCATGCACAAGGTATACGACTTGGCTATAATGATTTTCACCCATAACATAGTTTTAAAGCTTTATATGGCAGGGAAAATAACTCGATCAAGCCTGGCAATAATTTGGTAGAAGGGTTATCTGCGCTGATGAAGTTGCAAAGGGATTGGAGTTCTGTTCTCTCGGTAGGCTTGTGGTGCTGTCCAAAATTGGCTGTTTTTTAGACAACGACAGTTTTGCATCCTTATACAAAAATGAAATTTGTGCTAGACGCTTCAGATATTATATGTTCACATGCTTAAAAGCTAATGCAAGTCCTAAATTTCTTCGTAATTTTTTATGATACACAAACATCTGTCCAGTTTTGAAATTACAAAAGCACATTTAGTTTCTTAGTTAGAAATTTGCTAGGCCCATAATACTGAATATGTATCTTCTATGGCAATATGATTATCCAGTGCTTGTATGAAGCTGGAAGACATGGCAAAGTGCAACTTTTAGATATTTTCTGTGAGGCAATCAACCCAGATCTGCGTACAAAGAAGGATTCAAATATTGAACTGCTTATGTCTAAAGTGACAAGTGGGAATCTACCAAGTGGTAACTCAGGTGCTGGTAGAAGATTTCTAGCTCAGGCATTGGATACAGTAAGGTAGGCTGTTATTAGTTGCTTTCAGAATTTTGGATGGACAGAGTCTCTATTTTTGTAAAATTTATGAGTGCTCCAGATTACCAAATGGAATTACTAGGTCATGGTTATTGTATTGTGAAGTAATGCTGACAATGTTTTTGTGGCAGTTAATATACTAGTACATGATGTTTTTTCATTGCAATGCTCTTTTCTTTAGCGTTTTATTACCTAAAGAAATTATGTCTTCACATTCTGACAAATAAGCATATCAAATTTGTGAACTCTAATCTGTTTGATCAGATACATGCCGATGGAAACATTATTTCGTGTTCTTAAAGTTTGGAGCATCCATTCAGAAGGAATGAATGAGGTATATTGTCACTACTGATTTTGTAATGACAAACAGTTTGGTGAAAGAGCATAAGTCGTAAGAGAAATTATATTATGTCTCATCAAGTCATTTTGGTTAAGTTTATTCACTTTCTAAATATTGGATTCCAGTTTCTAATCACCAGTTTTCATTTACTTGATTGTTTGTATGAATTCTGGATAAATACTCTGAAAATGGGACGTGTTATTTGGTTCAAGAATCAATATTTTTGGGGTTAAATTAGCTTCAGAATACTTGCCATTGCTGATTTGTTTTGACAAAATGAAATAGAAATTCTTCAGATTTACATCCTAAGTATGGGCTTGTAGAAGACAATCAAAAACAATAATGATAATGTTTGTATTGACTGCACTCAAGTGCTAGTTATGATTTTTTGGCTCATTCTTTTCTAGATTAATGACAAGGTGAAAGAGCTTCAGTCAACTACAACCAGTGCGGATTGCATGAGGATAACAAAGGATAAGTGGACTAGGTTCGATCCTGCTTTATTTCATCTCTCATGTGAAATTTTATTGATTAACAAATATTCAGAATGCGGAAATAACGATGCAGTTACTGTTGTTTATAAATTATTATAAGTAATAGTTATGCAAGACTTGTGATGCCAAATCATGATCATGATGTTAATACTAAATCTTCATTAGCAGGGATGTTTCATTTGACACACGCCACACACTTCCTCCGTAGTAATTTTATTTCAACGCTGTAGTGGCAACTGGCAAGATAGGGCTGAGTTTCTTATGGTTGAAACTTTAATACAATATTATCAGTTTATACTAGCTGAAAGTCTGAAACTGGCTGACCATCACTTCATGATGTATCAGATCAACAAATAGTACTGCAAATGGAGCAGTACCATTAAATGAGAAAGCTACCATGCTGTTGGATGATATTACAAGGTAAATGTTATAGTGGGATATACTGACTCCATTTTTTTGATCTTACATTTTGGTGTTTGGCAAATCAGATTAATGTCAGATAAATTTTGTTATCCAGTGTTTGTTCCCTCATATTTCATCTCAGTTTCACACATTGTAATATAGCTATTGGACCAAATACCCCAATGTTATTCATAAGTGGCTGGACCAAATGAGATTTATCAATTAATGATAATCCACCGCAGTACCAGATGAGCCTAGACTTGTCCGTAAGGCTTTTTAAATATGTGTGATACACAATGAGAAGATTTAGTAATTTCCTGATATGACAGATTGTTAAGTAAATGCTGTGAACTGAAAAATCATCTATTTTCTCTATCTATTGTATATTTTTAAGTCACGTTAAGTTTCAGTATCTAATGTCTAAATATTCAACAGGAAATTTTTGGTGCCTGTTGAGTGTTTACCTTTTCATGAAATCATTTGCTTCAAGAATGTTGGCGTTCTTCAATCTGTAAGTTTCTCTTCTCACATAGAGAGAACTGTTATTGTTGATCTAATACATATACTAATAACAATTCCGATTTCTCTTGCATTTCAATCTAGGCACTAATTGGAAACCCAAGAAGAATGGTTCAGCTTGATCTGCTCAAGTCACAGAGCCGTCTTAAATGCTCTTGCTGCAGTAGAAATGGAATCGCTGTGTCAGCATCCTTGCATGACACATCCATTATGTAAGTCGATGCATTGACATATGAATATTTTTACTCATATCTAAGTACATGTTATGCTTGGAATCTGAATATGCCAGTACCATAATATGTGAGTAAATTTATCAATGGTTGGTAGGCTAGGCTTTAGGCTCAAACATTTGCCAAATGGTGGGCAAGCAAAGCCTTGGCCAGCCTTTTGACTAGCCTAGGTTGTAGGGTAGGCTCTGGTTCAAACAAAAAACACCCGTAGGTCTTTAAGATACTGATTCAGCTTTAATTTGAGTCCCTCCTGCTAAACCCTGTACTTGATTTGATGACCTTTTATGTGCTGTATCATAGTGTAACTTATATTGTTGACATGGCATGTGATGTTAACCATCTTTTGCTTGACAAGAGTCCGTCACTGACTCCATTATAGTATGATTTAGTAGGGGGCTTAATGAAATGTCAAGATGAAAGCCTAGGGATCCCCACGCCTGCTGGGCTACCGTCAATCACGACATTGCTGCCATCTTCCAGCAGCTCTATGAGCTGCGTGGCTGTGGCTTTCTGCCATATTAACCAGGCATTGCTCACCATCATCCCGAAGCGCGCTGATGCATCCTGCCTACCTTCGCCAAGACGCTCACCCCTAAGCTGGACAAGCTTGTGAGCCCAATTCAGAATGAATTCATCACGGGCCCGCAGTCTACATGACAATTCGTGTTGGTCAGGCAATTTGCCTGTTGCTACACCAGCTCAAGGCACCGCGAACCCTCGTGAAGCTCGATCTTGCCCGTGCCTTCGACTCCCTGTCTTGGCCATTCCTCTTTGAGGTTTTGCGGCAGTACGGCTTCAGCAATTTGACACAGACGAGGACTCAGGCAGGGCGACCCGCTCTCACCTCAGCTCTTCGTCTTCCGTTGATTGCCTTGGCCGCCTAATCAGACGTGCCGTCGAGCTGGGCATACTGCAGCATCTGCAGCCCCGATGCACTGTACCACCTGTCTCGCTTTATGCCGACGATGTGGTGCTGTTCTGCACCCCCCGACGGCTGGCATCATGGTGGTGCAGAAGATCCTGCATTTGGGTCGGCCACGCATCAGGACTGCATGAGCTCGGCCACACTCATGAACTGCAGCGATGAGGCTGCCACGACGGTCTCTGTGAACCTCAGCTGCCAAATCGTGGAGTTCCCCATCATCTATCTGGGCATCCCCCTCTCACTTAGGAAGATGGCCACTGCCCAACTACAGCCACTGGTGAGAAGATCAGATGGAAGTTACCAACCTGGAAGGCTTGATCGATGAACAAGTCTGGCCGCCTCGCGCTCGTTATGTCTGTCCTAAATGCCATCCCAGTGCACCAGCTGCTGGTCCTCGCACCGCTGAAGAAGACCAGCAAACAGCTCGAGAAGATTGGACAAGGTTTCTTATGGGAAGGCCGGGCAGAAGCGAAGGGAGGAAACTGTCATGTCAATTGAAACGTCTGCAGGCCAATTGCCATGGGCGGCCTTGGCGTGCATGACCTAGACCGTGCTGGACTGGCATTGTGCCTGTGCTGGCTATGGTTGAGCCACACCGACAGGGCCGCACCTGGAGCAACCTTGAGCTTCAATTTTCCACAGAAGAGCGTGCAATCTTCTTCGCTTCTACCACTGACCATTGGCAATGGGCTGATGGCAATCTACTGGATTGGTGGCCGTTCCATCAGTGAAATTGCGCCTAAGCTATATGGCTGCATACCTAAACGACATCGCAAGGTCAGATCAGTTGCCCAAAGGATTGCATGAGAACAGTTGGGCGCGAGACATACATGGGGTGATGGGCATACCAGAAATTGTGCAGTACCTCATTCTCTGGCAAGCCATTCAGAACACGGCCCTCACCAATGAGCCATACCACATGTCCTTCCAGGCAGCAGCGAAGCCAGGACGTTAACCATGTGGGGTCAGGGCCAAAATTATCACAAATTTTATCTAGTTTTTAGATTTTTAGCATAAAAACTGACAGGAATATGAAGTATTAGCAAAAAAGCTGTGTGGTGTGGTCGGCCGACCCCACAGCTTCAACGTGGATCCACCACTGCTTCGAGGGATCCACCTCGCGCCATGCCTGGAAACTTATATAGAGGAACTGGGCCCTGCCACATGTGGAATTTTTCCACTGGTTGGCCAGTCAAGACCGCTACTGGTTGCTGGACCGCAGACCGCCTGGCCCGTCGAGGATTGCAACACCACTCTGCTTGCCTCCTCTGTGAACAGCCATCGAGATGATGCAGCACCTGATCCTTGCATGCCCCTTCTTCAGACAAGTGTGGCACGAGGTACTGTCCTGGCTCAGGTTCACCTGTGCACCCCCAGATCAGGAAGGATCGCTCATGGAATGGTGGAGCAAGGCCAAGCAGGCCAGTGTGTCTTCGAAGGTGCCCGGCTGTCAATCGATGCTCTGGTCTCCTGGATTAAAGACGAAGCGAAGCTTTGGGCCAGTGCTGGTTTCACAGGCCTTAGGGTAGAGTCTTGCCGACCTGGGACGTGCACTAAGCAAAATCTGTTGCAAGTTTGCAACACCCGCTTCTTAGGAAGTTTGTTACAAACTCTGTCTTTTCAATGAAAAGAAGCGCAAAGAAAAATAAAAAAGCCTAGGGATCCTATTGACAAAAATATGAGAATGGGTGCCCAGCGGATGTTTTGAGTAATTAATAGAAAATATAAACTAGTAATTCTGAAGCTTACTCGAGTGAGATAAAATCAGATTTTAAGCTGATGTCAATCTCTTTTACTTTGCAGGTGCAACCTAGCCCAAGAATATGGTGACGTAATTAACCTCCAAGACTGGTACCTGTCTTTTGATGGAATTATCAACAACACAAATTCAAAAGGGAAAAGAAAACTGATTGGTTCTCCGTCGAAAAAGAAATCAAAAGCTGCACCTCAAGAGAGTGAAGCTATGATCCAGTATCCTTGACCATAGATTTAACAAAATGAGCTCATGTTTTTCATTTATCAAATACTACTCCATAATTTTGTGCTCGCATTTCAGTCGAGGTAATCCTTGACAAGTATTTTTCCAGAGCAAGGTTCTGCAGAGCTGTCACTGAGCTTCAAATTACTGGGCTTCTTCGGATGCCAAGCAAGAGAAGGCCAGATCTGGTGCAGAGAGTTGCGTTCGGTCCTTGAGATCTTTCGGCGCAGAATTCACGCTAAGGTTCAGATTGGATTGATGGAAGCTCAGCAACAGTCCGTAAGACCTTCATGTTGGTGATTTGTGTCCTATGATCAGTATCTGCAGACTTGCAGCTTTCTGCTGTTGATGGCACACGAGTTTGACACATTTATCCAGTAACTCCATGCGAAGCTGTGCAGCGTTCAGCAATGCAATGAGCCAGTGAAATGAAAGCGAGCCACAAACTGGCTAAGGAAATATTTCTGCTCTAGTAGTAGTATAGTATGTAGCATGTATGCTTAGTTCTATGATTTGTTGTATGTAGAGCTTCCTTGACTCGACGGAACCTTCAGATGCTTCTCTTGTGGTATGAGTTCATTTGACCATTTGCATTATTCAATTATGAACAAACTGGAGGTGCAACCACAAAACATTGAATTTTCTGCAATTATTTTGCTTTAATAATGTTGGCAATCGAAGTAGAGTTCATAAAAAGTTTGCACAAAATGCTAGCTTCAATAATCAATAAAGATCAAAACCTTGTATGAGTTAAACTTTCTAACCATGTAAAAGTAATACGCATCATTACTTTTCCATAGAAAGATGCAGCTTAGGGTCAATAGAACACCACCCCGGCCAGCTGAACAAAATGAAGACACAAAATCAACCAAAACCATTTCAAGGACAAGAGGCGACAAAATACAACTTATCAAGAGCGAAATAAGCTTACGCTAAGCGAGAACATCCCATGAATCTTGTTCACCCTATAAATTTCTGGCGTTCCAATCATACTGTAAGCTGAAATACCTGGGGAAACATAGGCCAAACATTCGCTCACTTATGAATTATGATGCACAATCAGGAAATATATATACTACCTCCATCCCACCAAAAGTGTCTCAACTTTATCAAAAATTGAATGTATCTATGAGTGTGGCATTTTGTAGCTCTGGCTACATGGGGACCGTGTTTTCCAAAAATTCGAAAATGACATTTTGTAGTTTCAAAAAATTAGGAACAAAAATTCTTTAGCTAGACATTGATGTACTCTACGGCTGAAAAAAAGCAATACGAAAGACTCATATTTTGGGCTGGCAAAATTCATAAATCTATGGATCTGAAAACGTGAACAACACAGATTTTGAAACCTCCAACATTTGTCAGAATTTTTTATTTTTGCGTAGCCTCTAATATAACGTATTTTATCCTAAAATTTTGCACAGTGGGTAGAGTACATCATTGGCTACATTTAGATTATTTTCCAGATTTTTTTTGAAACTTTAAATATTGAATTTGAGTTTTGTACTGTAAAAAAAAGGAGATGTGTAGTTCAGGTTACAGTTTGAGTTTTTCCATGTATCTATCTAGTAGATAGTGTCTAGATACATCTAAATTTCGATGAAGTTAAGATACTTTTGGTGGGATGAAAGGAATAGTTCCGATGGCTGATAGTCAAGGCAAATATTTCAGCTTACCGTATGTTTGCTTTTTTGACCGGGTTACCGTATGTTTGCCACCAACGAAGACAAGGAGCTTGAGCATTCTTGCCAGCAACAAGCATTTGCAGTAATAATGGGCATTTTACGGAATCACGGAATGAATAAAGTATATTACTTTGTTCCAATATAAATAAATAAATAGAGCATAGTACTAATGCTTGTGATGATTCCTCGTGAAAAATGAAAACGATTCTTCGAGCGAAACAGACCAGCATGCGCTGATTTTGTTCCGTTGAAAGTTAATTCAGATATTATGCGCTGATTTTGGAGTAGTATCCAAAGTTAACATGATCACCGCCGGTTCCGATTCGATCCGACGATTAAAAGAGCAAGCAAAACGATCAGCAATTTAGTCACATGGGAGATCTGCTCGCGTTCACACTTCACACTTGCATTTGGGTTATTCATTCTCCGGAATCGATCGGTGCCCACATTGGACCGACCAGCACCTGATCCGCCAAGGAATTGAATCACCGACCGGCACAGAGATTAACCGAAAAACAATCCGGTAACCCACATGTCCTACCATTTGTTCACGAGTGCTGGTCAGTTAATTTAATCCCTTTGATTTGATTGACGATACTTGGCGTCAAGATTGCAAGTGCAAGTGGTGTGATCGAGCCGGTGGTTTTGTAAAAATGCAAGGACGTGTTTGGTTGCTCGTCGATGTTTCTCTGCTCTACTGACCCGAGTTTCAGGCTGTCTATTTGCCCGGGTGGAGGGTTGGACGTGCATCGTATGTTCAATCCGCTCAAAGACGATATTAGGCTCCTTACCTATGACATGCACGATATATCTTAACCGTCAGGGCTAATTCCGTTGATATGAGTGATTATTCTCGTACTTGTTCTTCTGGTCTATCCGGTAATGTGCACATCTACCTTTACATTGCTTCAATTTAGGGTTAGGTTTTGTTCGGTTTAGCTAGATGTGTTGTTTAGGCTTCTTTCGAAGCAAAATTTACGGATTTTTTTTTTGCATTGTTTAGGGTTTGATGTAAGGATGAAGATTTTTTTCACTGCCGATGATTAATCCGTAGCACTTATAGGTGAAGGATGTACCTGTCGAACCTAATGATATGAACAAGAACAATTTTTTGATCATGCTCCTTGGTTTGGTAGGATCATCTCTTTTTAGCCTATGCTATGTTCTTGGATGCGCCGTTTTGTGTGTTTCTTCCTTGTTGTTATCCAACTGTCATGCACGAACACATTGGTAATGCATGCTCCTTGATCTTAGAGGATCCTCTATTCGATTCGTGTGTGTGCGCGCACGCAGTAACTATGAGACTCCCAAATGTGTTTTTTTGGCATATGTTTTCTAGCATCGGATGATTAAATTCTTTAGCACCATGTGTTCTAGGGATGATCTTGTAATACCTAGTATTTTGAAGTAACACATATTGCTCGCACATTTTCTTTGTCCTATGTGCAAACATATGCTTGCACATTTGTCTTGGTCACGTTGAGTTGTATGTGCTACTTTGTATGAGACATCACCTTGTTGATGCACAAAATGCCTTTTTCTTTGTATTAGCAAGTGATTAAAATGAATATGGTTCTTATTATTTTAAAACATTGCTTGTTCATGCTCCCTTTCCAATGATTACATATTACCACTTAGACCAAGTTCAATAGTATAAGCCAAGTGCCATGTCATCTATAGTCAACCTAGAGCTAATATGTACGATAGTGAGCTATAAAAATGTACCACTTTATCAATGCATGGCCATCTTTCACTCTCACAAAATGCCTAGATGCACGTGCTAGTGCTGGCTATTGCATAAGAGCCCAGTCTTTTTCTCTCCCCTCCTCTCTTTCCTCCAACTAAGCAAGAATATATTATTTTAATCCTTATAGCCGACCGATTAGGACTTATTGTACTTGCTCTTATACACACATTCTCTAATTGTATTATTATTTTTGTAGTGCTCTAAGATGATGATGAGCTTTGATGTCCCCAACTTTGGCGAAGGTAGCGCCGCCAAGAGGCCGAGGGGAAGGCCGGAGAGGGTGGGCCACTTCAATGACGACGTTTGTCACTTGGGTTGTATTTGCTTAAAATCCCTAATGGCTTCCGTCACTACCTTGGGACCATCCCAAGGGCCGTAATTTCGAAGATGAACATTGGATGCAATTGGATGGTGATGTTGAAGGATGTGAACGGTTGGGTTGCCATGGACCGAGGTTGGTTATGCTTTGCCATTGCTTAGAAGATCAAGATCAAGTACTTCCTGAACTTCAAGGTCTGTGGAGCGCGATAGCTACAATGTTACCATCTCCAACTACTCCATGGATGAGGTGGTCTGATGAGGACATCGCTATGATAGATACAACCAATACTCCTACAACCACATCTCAGGTACCTTCGTTATTAGGAATCCTTCCTGATATATATGAGAATATGATGCTGCCTAAATCAAATGTATTTATATTATTTAGGAATAGATCTAGCATGGATGCCAAGCATTGGAACGTGCATGGAGATGGTAGCAGGCAAGGATTCAGATGGCGTTGCAAGCGAGGATTTCGAACATTGAAGCCACCATAGTGAAGCAACGATGCTTGGATGAATTATACAAGTTACTCCATCAAAATTCGTCCAAAGAGTTATTTTTGGTGCTACGTCACCTTATTTAATGGGCCAGGCCCATGTATTTTCGGGTATTTTAGGGGATTTTAAGAGGCCATATAAGTGGAGGAAGGCCCATTTAGGGGTGTTTTTGGCCAACCCTAGCTGGTTGGACGAAAATCCCTTCACTTCCCCCATATATATTGTTAAGGTCTAAGACCCCGTGTGTGGCCCGATCTCGCGAATGACCCAAGAATCGAAGGGGAAAGAGAGGGAGAGGCGGAAGAACACGAAGAACGCGAAGAACACAACGCACACCAACCCGATACAATCGATACTTACCTCGTGGCTCGATGGACCACGCCAATAGAATCACCACGGGAGAGACTCGAGGTAGAATCCTGAGTGAGAGATCGGTGTTAGAATCGCAAGTGTGAGAGACTAATCATATAAGGAGTGCCTTGTACAATAGATTTGGGTAAATCTAAGGAGGGGGTTTCCTAATCCCAAAGGGATGGTGGAGGCATGAGCCTAGTTCTCTCAAGTTCAACTCTCCTAATGAAGGGGGAGGTGGGAGCCTATATATAGGGAGTCACCAAAGGAGGGGTAGTTTAGGCATACAAAGGGATAAAGGGTTCAGATTTGATGCTCTTTGCAGTGGGGCGTCAGGGCCAGCACAGGTAGGCGATAGGGCCGGCGCGGTAGGGCGGCAGTGCCGTCGTCCTCAGCAGTGGCGGTGCGGCACCGCCGGTCTTCCGCGCTCCTTATCCTCGACGTTCTCCAGCTTCACGACCTCGGCCTTGAGTCCTCGAGCCTCCATGGTGTCGTCCACTTCCTCCGTACTTGGCGATGTGTTCCTATCATGGTCATAAGGAGGGATGGCATACCATTCATGAGAGACATTGTTGGAGAAAAGGAGAAGGAGAACCTCAGCTGCGTGTCGGCGTTGACGCACATGAAGCGGTGGAGACCGAACGCCCCGTATCATCTCCCCCCACTTGAAAAAGAGTCGTCCTCGACGATAGCTCTTCATGAACGTGTATAGGAGGTAGATGACAACCACGCTTGAATGTCACTTCACTTGTCAAGAGCCCTATCAATAGCACAAGAAAAGCCAAGCAACACTCAAAGCATAGCCAGGTTTAGCAAAAGAGCGCAAGTAGAAGGAGGTCACCTTAGCAAGATGTCGATGTGCTCTCATGGAGAGATCTTGTGTAGTGGAAGTGTGCGGGCAAAACCACTCATTGGAGCTCACTTGTATCATGCTCTCAAGAGCTCTTTTTGTCAACTCGTGCTCAATCGAGGTTGACATTGGAGTTTGGGTACCTACACACATGTTAGACAACAAGAACAACGTGTGCATGGTATATGAACACGTCATCCATCATGATGCGCCATTTCTTTTGCACATCACCATTAGCGGTAAGCAAGATATTATAGTACACATGGTGAATATGCGGGGAAAAACACATGAACATGCTCATCATGGACATATGCAAAGTCTCCAAAATGTGAGAGAGCTATGGGGGCTATCTCATTCGCAAGCATATTAACATCATTGCAAACCAAGCATTGGAAAGAACAATTGTTCAACATTTCGTTGCACTAATGGGAGAATATTGCAAGCATGTAGCACAAAACATGTTCAGAATTTTATCATTGTTGTTGACCAACCTAGGGAAAGAGCAATTGTTCATCAAGGTTGTCACAACACAAGCATTATCATTTTCATTGCAAGCAATACATGGGAAAGAGCAATTGTTCGACATATTGCAAGCAATAGGAGAGAAAGTGAAACTCTCATAGCATGGCATGGTCAAAGTGTCACAAGCAACTACTTCCACATGATCAAGAATGGTGGCATCACAAGTATCACAAGGGAAAGTGAAAGAAGCATATGACATAGCAATAGGATCATCCAACTCATGCAAGCACTCACAAATCATCATGTCCACTAGTGGGATCATGGCATCATCAACACCCATATCGTACCTTTGTAGTCCCGCTCATATGAGGTAGGTGTTGTGGAAGTGGTAGGCTCCATGTGGCCTCCATGTTCATCTTCAAGCAACAAGCATGGTGTGATATCATCATCTTCATGCACCATGTACATCTTCTCCATGATCGGCGTCTCGTCATCCATGGAACCTAATGAGACATAAGAGAACACACTAGAGGTAGAGGGTAAGTTGTTAGAATTTGAAATGGCCTCACATGACCTATCAACTTCCACTCTCATCTCACTTGGTGTATCACTCATGTCTCGAAGTGGAGGCACTCATCAAGCTCACATATAGTGGAGTCACTCATCTCACATATAGTGGAGTCGCTCATCTCACATATAGTGGAGTCCTCATCTCCATGGCAATGGTGTCGTCGATGTCCGAGCAACCTAGCAAAGAGGAAGACAACACAAGAGGAGTAGAGGTTAAGTTGTTAGAAATCGAAACATCCTCACTCGACTCATGGGGTGTATCACTCTTGCTCTCAAGGTGTTTGAAGTATGCGTGGCACTCGGCTTTATCTTTGGGTGTCATATGGGTTTCTCGAGCATCTAGCTCGGCGAAGTATGCTCTCATCTTGGCTTGCTCTTGTGGGGTCATCATGTATATCTCTCACTAGGTAAGGTGTATGTGTATGTGGTGGAAGGAAACCTACACAAGTATCTCACCAATCAAGAAAGTATCGGAAAATGGTTCAAGTCAAGAGCAAAGTCGAAATGTATTGGGTTACTCACACACACTCAAAGCACACGCAAAAGGCTAAGAACTCTATATGTGGTGGGTAAGGGGTGGATAGCAAAAAAAGATCAACGGAAAAGTCTATTGTCAAATGTGGGTAAGATCCAAAGTCAAATGTCAAAAGTGGTGATCTATGTCAAGGAAACACGGAAACACACACAAAGAAGAACAATGGGGTTGCGACCAAGGAAGTGAGCAAATAACAAGATGGTCCTAGCGAAGACTATTAGCTCGGTGTCACGCCAACACAAGAGAGACGGTAGCTCGGTTGCACAAGAAAGAAGCAACAAGATTTGCACAAGGGTCACTCTTCTCTTATCTCTCTAGTGCTCACAAGCTATGCACTTCTGTATCGGTGGACACACACTCTTTTCTATTTTTTTTCCTTTTTTTCACTTGTTTTTTTTCTCTATGCTTAGAAGCTTTATTTTTCTCTATGTATATGTCAAACTTTTCTTCTTTTGTGTATCTTTCTCACCGAGCTTGCTTCGGAGCTTTGCTCAACACAACGCACACACACCCTCTCACGGTCGTGACACTTGTGCAATGCTTCGCAACACTCAGAAAGCCACTCTCAATGGGATAGGTACACAAAGAAAGAAACGGGGTGAGGGTGCAAGTTATACCTATTGACGTTAGGCGGTGTCAAGCACACGAACTCGCGATGGCGAAGTGGTGGTGACGATGGTGTCGAAGATGCGCCGAATCCTGGTGCCGACCGTTGTCGGTGTTGATGTAGGCGCGAAGTTCTCACGGTGTAAGACCCCGTGTGTGGCCCGATCTCGTTTGACCTGAAATCCAATGGGGAAAGAGAGGGAGAGCGCGAAGAACACGAAGAACACGAAGAACTCACGCACGCACACCAACCCGATACAATCGATACTTACCCCGTGGCTCGATGGACCACGCCAACAGAATCAACCCGGAAGAGACGGTAGAATTCCGAGGTGAGAGATCGGTGAAGGAGATGAATCTAGGAGGAGAGAGTGGTAGCACTAGAATCTCACACCAAATCCAATCATCCAACAAGGGTAGCCTTGATACAAAGGGGATGAACCCTAGGGAGACAAAGCTCAAATCCAAGTCTAAGCCTAAAATCTTGTCTAAAGAGGTAAGGGGGGTGTCTTGGGTCTATATATAGGCCTACAAGACAACAC